>BPLQ01005775.1:0-218738 GCA_021605075.1 Caerostris darwini | reverse complement strand
ATGGAGTCCCATTTGACTGAGCCATGAGAGAACAGGTGTCTTGCAAAGGGTAGTTCCCTCTAAAAGTCCTACCATATTTCGGTAACGTAAGGGAGAAAACCTGCACAACTCCCACCAGGTAGTTTAACTCAGAGGCAAGATACTGAATATCACAAACGTCCTCTAGTCTCCTCCTTTCTTGAAACAGTGTGTGCAACAAAGCCGACAGAGGATTGAACCTCAGCCGTAATGCTCACTAGCGGTTCCCGTTGCCACTGAGCTACGAGTCGGGTTCAATTGGCTTCAGTGGCACGAGTCGAATGATCATGCTACTTATGCCAACTGACCACCAGTCCCACTTATATATCTTATATATCTCACTTAACAATGCAATATTAAAAGGTAATTAAAAAAATACATACTAGCAATTGCGCGTAGAATCAGGTATTCGATTCAGGTGGTGCTTCTACAAATAAATATTTAAAAAACGATTCAATTTGGGGAACACAAGACCTACCGATGTACCGAGTAATGGTTAACATGTGGAATAAAATAGCTATTTTGATTTTTTTCTGTTATTTTTTTTATCAAATGGCTTAATTTTACAGCAGATTCAATAAATGGTAAAAAAAGCTTATATTCAATTATTATCATAAAAAAAGAAAATAACATGAACAGAAATGCCAAGCAATTAAATTTTCATCAAAAACCTTAAACAATTTGCAAATAACTACGCTATTATGCAAATGTATTTGTTATTTATTTTTATAATCTTTCCATTTTTAAAAACGTCCGAATCTGTTGTGACAAAACAAAGCAATAAATGAAAAAGAAAAGACAATTGCCAATCTAAATTCTAAGAACTGAGAACAAAATGTTGCAATACGTAGATAAACAAATTATACATAAAAAAAAAATCGTACGTGGAATAAGTTCTGTCAGCACAATAAACCAAAAATCTGGCGAAGGAGTTGTTTATGAAAGTACGCATCAACATTAATTAAATGGGAATTCTTCGAATTTTTGTCCTTTTAATTATGTCGTTGTCTTTCGCTTTTAATTCGAGGGAGTTTCGGTGTTATGTTAATATGTTTAGCATCGAATCAGTTGCTGGTTACAAAAATACCACTTGGGTTTGTTTTGAATAAAAATGAACTTCTGCATCGTGAAATGAGAGACGGGAAGTAATAGCCGAGTAATAAGGAAACCAGTTCTCCGTACGGAAACGAACAAGTTACTGTTAAAATTATTCGATTGGATGTTAGTGACATTTGGGCAGTCGTTTGGGAGATCTTTTAAACGAATTACTATGGTTAGCGAATAGTCGTTTTTTACATTACATTGCATTGGTTTATATCTAGATATATATATACGTGTATATAAAATAGAAAAAGGATGCATGCCAAAAAAGTGCATTGCAGAAAATTACATATCGCGAATATAGTCTCCATGTTCCAATATAAGTGCATACTAATCTTTATGGATATCGTTTGAACGGTATTTAAGATGAAACACTGTAGCACCATCTGGTGGCAAGTAAAAATAAAGTGAATAGCGCGAACATATTTTCCATACTCGGATATTTATTATTACCAATTTTCATAGCGAATGGTTGAATGGTATAAAAGTTAATATACGGCAGCACCATCTGGTGGCGATTTACTACAAAGGGGATAGCATGAAAACATTCTCCATGTTTTGTCAAACACATACAAAAAATGTAATCAAAATCGGTCAAGTCGTTTAGGAGCAGTTCAGTGACAAACACTCGTCCAGAAGAATTTTATATTTTTAAGATATATTCTAGTCTAATTTAGTATAAAACTTATTATAAAATATATTAAGTTGGGTTAATATGTGTAGCATCAGATCAGTTGCTGTTACAAAAATACCTCTTCGAATTGTTTTGAATAAAAATGAACTTCTGCATCATGAAATGAGAGACGGGAAGTAATAGCCGAGTAATCAGGAAACTACTTCTGTGAACGGAGATGTGCAAGTTGCTGTTAAAGGTATTCGATTGGATGTTATTGACATTTGAGCAGTCTGTTGGGAGTTGATCCTTTAAACGAATTTCTATGCTTGGCGAATAGTAGTGCTGTTTTTTGCGTTTTCATATGATTGCATTGGCTTATATCTAAATCTATTTCTTCCTCATCTATCGATATAACTATATATATGTGCGTGTATTTATATATATCCAATTTAGTGACACATTTGAATGACTTGCTACTATTTAGTAGCAAAACAAAGTATCAGAAACATTTTATCTATTGTATAAAATAAATTGAAGTTTTTCCTTTTTAAACAATTATGAGTATACCAGATTTTATTTTATATAATTCATATATAAATAAGATGCTGAAACCTAAGGGCTATTTTCATCCCACTATCATTGGCTTAGGATTTATCGAAAACATTTGATTAAACACCAGAAAAAATAGAACTTTTTAGATTGAATTGAATTTCTTGGGTCTTTTATTTCACTTCAAAATAAGGATTTATCCTTCATTATAGGTGAATTATTTTGTAATTACTATTGAATTTATTATTTTCATTCCCACTGTAAAAGAATGATTTGCTTCATTTGTATTTGTTAAATTTCCTATGAAACTGTAGCCTATTATTTTAAAGCTGTAATAGACACGAAAATAAAATATAGCATTTTTTCAGCATTGATATGCACATTAGATTGCGTAAAGTGTGAACAGTAGTATTTATGTACTTGAAATATTGAATGGTGGATGTTACGATAAAAAACCCAAGATAAATGTCAATGTAGAAAACCAGTTCTGTTAAATCATATCCAATAATATTAAATAATGTTAAATAGAAATGTATACTGATATGTACATTTCTATGAATACATTACTATACATACATATATGCATTATATATTTAATATCATTTACAAATATGTATGTAAATGAATGTAGAAAACAAATTATAGTAAATCAAATAATGTAATATTAAATAGAGTTAAATCCAATTATATAAAATTGCGTTAAATCAAGTCCAATTGTATTAAATCAGATCCAATAATATTAAATCGTGTTAAATGAGCTCCAGTTATATAAAATCGAGTTAAATCAGGTCTAATTATATAAAATTAGATCCTATAATATTAAATAGTGTTAAATCAAGTCCAATCAAAATAAATCATATTAAATCAGAAACAATAATACTAAATAGTACCAAATCAAGTCCAATTATATTAAATCATTTTAAATTAGGTTCATTGATAGGTTTGACATACAAAAACTAATAAATTTGTGTGTTCCATCATGAAGTCACTTATTTACTTTGAAAATATTGATTTATAAAGATTAACACCACTTTGGTAAATCACAGTCATTTCTTAAGACAATGGTATATAAAACTAATTTTAAAAAAAGACTGAAAGATTAGAAAAGACTAAACAAAAAATCTTTTTCTGGATTTGAGAATAATTTTTCGCTCGGTGTTTTACAACATAAAAATTTAATAAAGGGACACCGAAATCTTATTCTAAACTTTCCTCAATCCTGTTTAAGACGAAAGATCCATGTCATTTCCAAGGCACTGCTCATGTATCGCCACACGAGAAATTTGTGAAGAACACTGCGAGAAATATCGCTCCACACCAGAGCGAAATCATTGTGATCTGTTGCTCACAGCGTCCTAGAGTACACCGAGGAGAGAGTAAGCCTGATTCATGAGCTGCAGTTTAAAACGAAGAAGAAAGTGGCTTCCGACGAGCACGATGTTAAAGAAAGACATGAGATTGAATACTTTGCCCTGGATGTATTAAATCTGAATTGGCTGTCCTCTACCCGTTCTTTTCTCTTTCAATTTAAAATGGATAGAATTTTATAAATCTGCTTGGAAAGAGGAGATGTCTTATAATAGAAGGTATTAACATTTGACTACTATGAAACATTTGAAAGGTATTCTCGACATCTTTCGAGATATGTCTTGTATTGAAAATAGGAAATTGCATCTCTGTTCTAGAATTTAAATCAGATATGGACACTCTTCCTAGTTTGGGGATCAAAATATTATTATGTCTCCAAGCAGATAACTGCACAAATTATTAAATAAAATATATTAATATTACAAGAACTAAAGCGAGTTGCTACTTCATATTTCATTTTTTATGATGTAATGTTTTGACTTAAATTTATAACGTAATGAATATCATAACAGTTTAGTAAGAAAATTAGCCTTGTAGAGATTTCTATGCATTCTTCTGGGTGCTAATTGTCCTCCAATTCTTAACCTTTAGTACAGTAAAATCTTATTCAACTGCGTCTATCCATCACAACTTGATTCGTCCTCTTCCTCTTTGTCCCTGTGGTTTTGCCAAAGGGAGCCTTTTTACAGGATTTAAATTATTCATTCTTAATACGTGAACAGCCCAGTTTAATCTATTGATCTAAATTAATTTTATAATATCTGGGTCTTTATAGCATTTATAATTTTCTGCGTTGTACCGTTTTTTCAAACAATTACTTATGCTTTGACAGAAATTTATAATATCATAAACGGCATAACGGTTTAGTAAGAAAACTAGCCTTGTACATGAACTCCAAGACTATCATTTTTTTAGCATCAGGGGACTTCGTGTTTCAATTATGCATGGAACGAACTGCTCACCGACGAACGATGAGGAAAGCACATTGCTTTATAGGATTTCTTTTCAAGGTTTTTTTTTCTAATTTCCCTTAATTTGCGTACTATATGGAGGAAAAGTTAAAACATATTGGTAGGAACGAGATAATCTGGATATTAATTTGAAACGTTTACACACTTTATAACACTCGCCATGGAGCCTATTCATGTTTGAAAGCTGTACGAGCAAGGGATGTAAAGCATGAAACGAACGTGTCCTCCTGCAAGATACCAAGGATTACGAGTCGGGCGAATAGCAATATTGTCTTAATAGAATATCAATATTGGTATTGCTTAAGGATATTCGCAGTGTGTATATTGTCACTGGTATTGCTTAAGGATAATCGTAGAGTGTTCAAAGTTTTTGAAGTTATTCTTGTCAAAAAATTTTTATGATTATGTTTTGTTTTACAAAACAAAATATTTACATTTATTTGAGCTGCCAAAAAACGAATGATTTTTCTCTTAGTGGATGTTAAAGGCTATGATAACGCATTATGTTTTACGGACGAATGGGTGACTCTGGTTTGGGAGTTTCCCATATGTGATTCACATGATCAAGGCATGCTGGCGTATATACAAATTACAATATCTTTCTCTTGTAGATTTGCGATGTTTTTTAATTGTTAGTTAAAATGATTATTTTGTAACAAATAAATTATAATCATAATAGAACATGATTGTTGTCTGATGTTTAAAACAAGCAATTTAAATATACAATTGAAATATTTATTCCTAAAAACAAGTTCTTTGTTTGTGTAACATTCAGTCCAGTCCTTCAAATATATATATATATATAATATTCTTATGCCACCTGGTACACAGCAGCAACTAGGCGAAGTCCAAGAACCCGTGGGATCTCATGGAAGGAGAGAAAGGCAGGGAGGGCAGGTCTGTTGTGATAAAGTACCCGTAGGTAGAAGTCTGATTTGGCTCCGTGACGCTCAAGAAGGAGGTCAGTGCCTTCCGGAAGGATTTTTAGGAGGAATTACCCTGCAGCTACGTACCGTATGGTAAAAAATCTGGAAAACTCCCACCACGTAGTCCAATCAACGAGAGAAGAACATCCCAAACGCCATCTAACCTCCTCGAGTTTTGAAACAGTGTCTACAACAAAGCCTCCAGCGAATTGAACCTCAGCCCTAACGCTCCCCAGCGGCGCGCATTGCCTTTGAGCCACGAGTCTAGCAAATATACGTATATATATAACATTATAAATCAAATGCATTATTATTGGTATCAAAAATATTAATTTGCTTACTGCATTTAAATCATTGATTATTCGTCGTTATTTGAAACTAATGTTTTTAAATTATCAATTGAGTGTGAGATTTTTAATTATATTTACTCAATATATTCAGTATAAAATAACCGAATTTGAAACATTACTTGCTTCTGTTAAAAAAAAACAGTAAATATCAAATCTCATTCACAAAATAAATTAGTTTCATTAAATTTATTAATTTAGTATTTCTAAAATAAAGAATACGTTAATAACAATGTAATATAACGAATATTACGATAATTTCTGTTTTAAATTATTTAGAATTAAAGCAAATTTTTCAAATTCAATGAACGTTACAATTAAATAAACTTTTGGAATGTTTTTAACACTTAAACAAGATTGCATTTGACATTAAAATATCTTTATGCAAAACATAATGATTTAATTGCTGCAAATAAAAGGAACTAATTGCATATCTGGAATGTAAATTAGAACACCTCTGTAATTAAAGTTTGCAATCCAACTTTGAATCTACCCAATTATAAATTTTTAAAGAAAAATAATTTTTCGTAAAGATACAATTATTTTATAAGTTCTATAATTGTTTCTTTAAGAGAGTTACGTATTATTACATGCTTTTACTTTTCATTATCAGCAAAAATTTATATTTTAGGAGCATTTTAAATGTTTCACGCCGAAATTTGTGGTCTGATGAACGATTTTAGAAAAAAAGAGAATATAATATATATTTGAAATGAATTATTTTGAGTATTATTTTATTTATATTTTGCATACATACATGCATTGGTAACGATAATTATAATAAAAACTCTTCTTAGGATGAATTTAAAAATTCAATTTTGTTAAAATAAATTAAATATTCAGCCCCCTTGTGGGTCCAGGTTAAACTCCCACTGTAGCAAATGCATGCCGTAAAAGACAATTAAAATGGATACCCAGTGCCCGGGTGGTATAAAATCAAATATCTTCCTTGGGGGTCTCCCAGGTCTTTGTGCCGCAAGTTCAAGGACAAAAAGAAGCTGTATATTCAACCTTTATCATGACTCGACAGTTTTTCTCACAGGTACATGGACTTAGTCTATATGTTGTTATCGAGCGAGAGGAATAAAAAACAACAACAAATACTATTTAGTATCAGAAAAATAAAAATATTGGATTTTTAAAATGAGGGAAAGAAAATATGTAGCTTTTTTCCAACATGTTTAATTATTGTTGTTGTTATTGTTGGCCTTAAATTCCAGACATTTGTGTGACATATGGTAAAAAATCTGAAAAATCCAACATGCAGATTGGCGGTCGATCAGTGATTCTTATACACGTTGACGCAATCGCCATCGAATCTCATAGTTTTTTAAAGTAATAACTGTAAAGTAATAATAACTATAATGATGGTAAATAATAATTGTTGAATAATAATAACTATTAAATAATAACTGTAAAGTAATACTGCCTCCATCTATTTCAAACTTTACTGTTTCTATTGTTTATCTTACTATTTCTGCTGCTCTTTCTGTATAGTTGCTCACCACTGTTCAATGAGTTGTGCAATCGATTGCAATTGAACAAGAAAATTTCACTGGACCAAAAATTTAATATAGGCGAAATTCTCTGAGAAAATGTACATATCAAAGTTATAAAAAAGTCCAACTCTTGACCCAGTGGTTATGCACCCAGATAAAATACAGGAGGGCCCTAGATTCAAACAATTGATGGCTTGGGTTAGTTGCAGTCCCTAGTTATAGAATCGATGACTTCTGTAACGTGCGATAGTCAGGCTACTTGGTGGCAGTTTTCAGGATTTTCTACGTCCCTTTTCCTACGACACGCAAATGTGGGACAATTAACCCTAATATTCCTCTTAGAAATCAATATCATGTCATTGTTGCTCATCAGGGAGGTACTCATTGCACAATAAGTGGAACACGAGGCTCATCAATGTTTAAAAAAAATAGGGTCTGGAATGGCTGGTATCGAGTTTCTAAATTGCGAATACTCTATTTTAATCCTCATAAGAGCTATAGAAAGTGTTGTTTCTTATCCCACTTGGTAGTCAATGACATCTAGAATAAGTCCAAGAACCCATGTGGTCTCATGGAAAGAGGGAAATGGAGGGCAGCTTCTGCTGCGATAGATCACCCGTAAGTAGAGGTCTGACTTGAAGCCGTGACTCTGACTTTTTACGGGGTAGGGTTGTCAGACCAAACAATTAACAACTTGATTTCTCCAAAATATCTTCTTCATTGGCGCAACACTTCTATGGTTGGTCAAGTCCGTCTGCCTACTGTCATATTTTGAGCCAGGTGTTTTCTTTTTACGATATAGGATTGTCAACCCTATGCGCCACGCTTTACAGTCATATTGACCTATGGTATAAAGTGAATTTCGAACCACTACAAATATCCACGGCACCACCGGGAATAGAACACGAAGCCTGTGGCACCGAGACCCACAGCGTTAGTCACTCTGCCATCAGACTCTGCTATGGAAAGTTCTAGTGTTTACGTCGTCTATGGATTGAAGATCCGAAAGTTCCTTGAAAAAGTTTTAGGCATGTGTGGAAAGTTCAAATCTCTCGTCTCTTCTCCTTTAATTACATTGAAAGATTACCGAAAATTGAAATTCTGATACCCAAAATTATTCTCCATATTCGGTTCAACATTTTTTTTTCTAATGCAGATGGCAAACACTTAGACAATTGTCTTGTAGGCCTTTAGACAAGAACTGCGCCGACGTTACTCACTTAGCACTGCCCAGGAGGTGCGCGTAGCTCGAAGATATGCTACGGAAGTGGAGTAACAATGACCCCGCAACACTCTGCGGTCATATTTGACCAGGACCTCCGGTTTAAAGTACATTCCAAACATCCATGGCCCCTCCGATATTCAAAACCGAAACCTGTGTCACCGAGCGCCAGAGTGCTAGCCGCTCGGCCATTAAGGCTCATTTGGTTCAACATGCATTTGTGAATCAATTTTCTTAACCATGCCACGGTCAAAAATAAAATATCAATCTGAATTGAGTGGATGAATCTTTTCTGCCTTAACACATGCCCCGTTAAGTATACAGACTTAAAGTAATCTAAAGCTTCGCTGGCTTGTTTGCGCGCGTTCAAAAAGGGCGTTTAAAAAATCATTACCGTCAGAAGCGGATGTGTCGTTTAGCAAGATGTTGCCTATTAAACGACAAGATAACAGCAACTGGCATGCAGTAGAGAAAAGAGGGAACTTACGAAACTGAAAGAACACACAAAAAATAAGAAAGACTGAAGTGCTTTACTGTGGAAATTTTTTATTTTTATCTTACTTAGAAGATTTCGCTTGACAGGTGTTACGCTGCAGAAAGCCAGAATCTACTGAAATTCCGCTTTTTTTTTCCTAGAATGCTCCAGAAAGCTATTCTAATAAGACGTCTTCCTTCTGGGACGGCTTTCTGTGCCCTGGTGTTGGCTCTAGAGTATGTCCTTATCCCCTGTGAGGATTCGATAAAAATTCTGTCTGCTTATATGTCCAACGTAAGCTTTATGCTTGTCGAAGTTTATATTTGCTACCTGGTACATCTCAAAAGTTTAGATAAGTTTATTTCCGTGACATTTTATCAGATGTGGTATTAAAGAACACATTTAATTCAATAAATCCTATTATTAAGAATTTCATACAAATATCAATTTATAATTTATTTATTATAATACATTATTATTGTGTTATATAAAAAATATGTTATTCATAACATTTTTTGGGAAGTTTTTATTGAACATTAAACTAAATAATTAACTCCTATTAAAGCCATTATGTTAAATTCATACTTTACTTCGTACCATGTCATACTATACTGATTAGATTCAATATACCTCTATATATTACTCTCATAATTTTAATAAATAAGCATTTTCATAAATTTCAATAAATAATAATTTTATATTTTTTAATAAATATTTCACCATCAAAATTCACTATCAATCACCATTATTTTTCATATTACTAGACAATTAGTATATAAATAATTTTTTTTCATAATCATTAATCATCATCATTATTTCATTATTTTCTTAATCACTAATAATCATCATTTTTTCGTTATTTTCAAAATCATTAATAATCAACATTTTTTTATTGTTTTCATAATCATTAATTCTTAAGAATAATGATAATAAATTAATTAATTATTATTTTCATAATAATTAATAATCATCTTTTTTTATTATTTTCATAATCATTAATAATAATCCTTTTTTCATCATTTTCGTAATCATTAATAATCATCATTTTTCATTTTCATTATTTTCATCATTAGTAATCATCCTGTTTTCATTTTCATAATCATTAATAATCATTCTTTTTTCATTATTTTCATATTCATTCTTTTTCCCTTATTTTCATAATCATTAACAATCACCATTTTTTCCTTCATTTCATAAATCATCATTTTTTTCATTATTTTTATAAATTAGCATTTTCAATTTGATTATTTCATTCATCTTAATTTAATCATTAAGTATATTGTTTGTAAAATTCAATTTCATTTACTAAAAGTTTATAAGTATGAAATAAAATAAGAAAATTGAATAAATAAGACTGTAACTCAAAACTGTTATTATTATTTCATGAAATAAATGACAAACTTTAGAATAGTTACAATACTTTATTATATTATTCACATTAAATTTTACATACAATGTTAATTTTAAGTGTTGAATATTTAAAATTATATTGATGAATTTCTATGGAAATCCAATCACTGTAATTAATATGTTAATATCGTAATATGATTTATGGGCTTCTAAATTAAATTCTCTCATACTGATTATTTAAAAGTAGAGATTTGAGTATGTATGAATAAATAGTCTGTCGGACCTTACATTCAACTGGTTGGGATTTTGTGGTGAGAGAAAATTTGTTAATTTGAAAATATATTGGAAAGCTGTGCTTACGTTAAAATCCATTAAAATTCCAAATGAAATTTTAGTATCGTTTCCATGAAATTTACATTTGAAATTCTCATTGCAAAGTATTACAGATTTTTAATTAAATCATACAAAAATATCTGAAAATCTGTGAAGGCGTAAGGCCCTTATTCTTTGAAAGAAAAATTTATTTGAACTTATCAGAATAAAGAAAAGGAAACAAAATAAAACTTATTTTTTTCTTACATTGAGTCTTCTTACAATATTTTAGATGGCTGATGGCCGAGTGACTAGCGCTCTGGCTCTCGGTACCACAGATTTCGGGTTCCAGTCCGGCGGTGCCAAGAATCTTTGTAATGATTTGGAATCCCCTTTAAACCATACGTTCTGGTCTAATAAAACTACAGAACGTTGAGCATAGGGCTGACAACTCTCATATCCTTTCGAATCATTTCCTGTCTCGAAATCTGCCAGTAGTCAGACGGCCTAGCCACCCCTTCTATGTGGTTGTTGCGCCAATGATAAGGTTAAAAAATTTTTTTGTTGCTCTACGATCATTTTGTGTACATTTCAGGCTAATTAGACTCGGACCTACAGGCGCCAATGAAGAAGAAGGAGAATCAAATATTTAAATCAAGATTTGATAGTTTTTACTTATTTAGGTTTCTTCACAATGATCCCTTAGCGGCCTGATGGCCAGTTGGCTAGCTCCCTTACCTTTGGTACCACAGACTTGTTGAGGTACGCTTTACGTACGATTGCTCACGGTGGCATGGATGTTTGTTAGTGGTACGAAATCCAGGTTAAAGTGAAGGTCCTGTCTAATTGCCAGAATGTGTGCACAAAATGACATAGAACAACAAACCAAACCAATCACAATAATCACGTAATCTATTATATTTGTGGATCGCTTTATAATGGTCCAAAACTTGTTAGTATGTTACTTCATTTAGAAAGATTATAGGGAAATGCTGCTTAAGGAAAATTGCCGTATTTTACATTTGAGTGATCACAACTTTATTTGATTGACAATATTAGATTCTCCGTCACGATACCCATTGAATCTGCTCATTTTTTAAATTAAAATCTCTATCAACGCCAACAACGGAAATCCAACATTTGACTTTTTGCACGATAGCCATCGCGTAACTATCCTTACTATCGCGTAACAGCACCAAGCAACTGTTGATGTATAGTTGGCATTCAGACATTTTTTAAAAATTATTTGGTGAAAATTTATATACACTCATGTCCATAAATTAAGGATAATTCAGAATCACACAGAAATTGAACTCTAAAATAAAAATTTCACCTGTAGAATTATCACACACATCTTGAAGAAGAACATGCAAATTACAGGAAACCACCAGATGGCGCGGATAGTACGTCACAATGACGAGAGTGTAAGAGAGGGGTATATAAGGAATGGTGGCAAAGAAATACAATTGTTCTCAAGCGCTTTAAAAGCCTTTCAGTGCAATAACCGCATAGTTATGGCACAAAGGAAGCATTTGGATGATTTTTTACGTGGTAGAATCATCTGAAGACTAGAATGTGGACGTACCCATCTGGAAGTATCCGAGGAACTTGGAATCGCCCAGAGTGTCATCTCCAGGCCTTGGCAACGATTCCAAGATGATGGTAATGTGAGTAGATGTTACCGCACAGGTGGCCCCCGAGTTACAACGCCGAATGAGGACCGGTATTTAGCAGTTACTGCCAAAAGAAACAGATGGAGCACAGCATCAGACATGTCTCGTCAGCTCTCTTCAGCTACCGGTACGACAGTTTCAAGGCAGACCGTGTACAGACGCTTAGGGCACATTGGTCTATATGCTCGTAGGCCTGTCAGATGTGTTCCACTTACCGCAACTCACTGTCGCCTGCGATTAACCTGGAGTAGAGAGCATGAATTGTGAACACCGCAACAGTTGTCTGGTGTGATGTTTTCCGACGAGTCCAGGTTTAGTTTGCAGTATGATTCTCGCCGGACTTTCATATGGAGAGCGCCAGGTACCCGTTACCACCAGGAGAACACCATTGAACGACACCGTTACGGTGGTGCAGGATGGCTCGTTTGGGGAGGAATTATTCTTGGTTCCAGAACTGACCTGCATGTTCAGAGTGTAACGATGACAGGCCACATCTATCGGGATGTCATTCTGGAGCAACATGTACGTTTGTTTCGAGGTGCCATGGGTGCTGGATTTCTGTTTATGGATGACAAAGCCCGTCCTCACCGTGCAAACATTGTAGACGAATGCCTTCAATTGAAGGATATCCCCGTATGGATTGGCCAGCATACTCACCGGACTTGAATCCTATAGAGCATGTGTGGGATATGCTTGGCCGACGAATTGCAGCCCGTCAGCCCCCTCCCACCTGTCAACCGGAACTTCGGAGGGCATTGCTTGATGAGTGGTGTAAGCCAAAAACAAGAGCCTGCACAGGCTCCTCACGTATTGGTTTGGAAAGCTCGGTTGGTTAGTATCAACTGGGACCCAACCAAATCGGTAACTCCTAGTAATGAATTGCTAACAAGGCATCCGGCTATGCAAAGCCGTCACGGCCATTGGTGGCTACAATCCTCCCTTTCCGCAGGTGTGTACTAAAACCACTGTAGCGTCACCTTGTGTGATGGGGTCAGGGGCACGCCTGCGGCGTCCAAGTCCAAGACGGGAGACATACTCCATATTAACCATCATACTAACCATGTTATACTGTTTTTTGTAAATAGGTTCTTTTTTTAATTTTGCTCCAGGGAGTAAAAATCGCAATTTTTATTAATTATGTCAAACATATAGCATCCTTTTTTGCTCTTTACCTTTTGTTTAATAAATAGACTTTACAAATAAGTCAAATTTGTTTTGCTTCTTTCTTTGCCTGAAATTCATTATCCTTAATTTATTTACATGAGTGTATTTCGCGAAAATTATTTATGTAGTATAAGATATACGAGGGTTAAGGAAAAAATATCCCTATTTTGCCACGGAAGTGTGAGGAACCTTTTAGCTAGAAATATATGACCTAATATAAATCAGAAACTGAGGGAAAAAAATTAATGAACGAAAAAACGAAGCCTGAATATTGCAGGGGCAATTACTTTCAACTCACGCAAACCCCTTTGATAGTGAGTTGGCGCCTCACACAAGTCAATTACATATCTCGCTTTTGGAGTAAATAATGAAAAACAAATTATTATTTTTCCACGAAGGTGGCAATTTTTTTTTAACCACCCATAGAAACACCTTTTCAGACAGGAATTCCAGCTTCTGGCAATAAGAAAGGTGAAGGTGAAAATATTTCCGCTTGCGTTTGCTGCGATTAGTCTGTGGACTCTTTTCATGCTGTTTGCTTGTTCAATATTTTTCCCCTCCTAAACGTCTAGATATATGAATGCATATCTGACATAAGAAAGTTCGAAAAAAGAAAAACTTTGTTCTTTTCAGTTCGAAAGGAAAAATAAATAAATATTTTTTCTCCTCCCTCTTTCAAGAAACAGTTTCTTATGCCTTTCTAAATCTTAGCGATTTTCTTTTCTTACGAATTCTTTCTTTTTTTTATTTATCACTATTACTTTTCTAGAAGTCGTAGGTGACGGGGTTAACACTGAAGAATGTTGCGCAAAGGAATGTTTGAAAAAACATCTGCCTGAGAATATATATATATGGTTATAAAAAGGAAAATATTCGAAGTTTAAAAAAAAGCTTTTTTTTCCTTCTTTTTCATGATTTTGAAATCTTAATAACGTAGGCTTACGTTTATCGCATTGGAATACGGGAAGTTTAAAAAAAAAATTAAAAAATCGTTCTTCGAAGCTTGTTGACTATATCAGTTCGAATAAGTAGCAAAAAAGTAAGAGTTGAGAAACTTCTGAAATACTTTTTAAGTGACAGTAATTCTATAAAATCTTGAGGAAAATTTCCTCACGCGCATAGAATACAGGTTAAAATAAGCTTAGTTGCTCCAAAAAGTAATTTAATTTTACTGCAGAAATGGAAAATATTCTTATTTTTCTGCTCGAAAGTTCCAAAACTGTTGCATTCCTTAACTTAAAAAAGCTTTTAAGTATAAATTTATTTTGTTCTAAAAATTAAATTTGTAAGTATTTAAATGAATGACAAAAAACATTTATCTGGGGTTGCTCTACAGGTACTTTCTTGGAAATTTTCGGCCTATCTCTTTTATATTTACTTTAAAAAAAGGAAGTAGAGCTCGGTTAATCAAGAATAAATGTTCAGTTTATTTGGATCGTAACACAATGCTATAAATGCTATACAATGTACACTATGTGCAATAAAAGCATATGTGTTCCATAATACAGTGGTACTTAAAATGCGAGTTTCATCCGTTTCCGACAGTACTGGTAAGTTAAAATATTCGTGTCTCAAATCATATTACCCCATTGAATTTAATTAAAATGTATTTTATTCATTTCAACCACCAAAATACTATTCCACTTTTTTATAATAATATACCATAATGAACAAATCTTGCACACAAATGAAATAAAACCAAACACAAAATTTCACGGAAAATTGAATGTATAAGAAGAAAAAAGATTCCTGTAGAGCCGATTAGCGTATAGTATTGATTTTCTTTGACGTTGTTACATATCAAATTTGTCGATAGCAATATCTAGGGAAAGTCCATGAAACCGTGTGTTCTCATGGAAGGAAAGAAAGTAAGGAGACAACTTCTGTTATGGTGATGCTCCCGTAGAGAGAACTCTGACTGGGCTCCGTGTCGCTGAAGAAGGAGAGGAGTGCCTTCCGGGAGGACGTTTAGGGGGAACTACCCCGCATTGGAGTATCATATGATAGAAATGCCAAAAACCTTCTACTAGGCAATCCGACTCACGAGGCAAGATGTTGAACATCCCAAGCGCCATCGAATTTCTTCGTTTTTTGAAGCAGTGTCCACATCAAAGAGACCAGCGGATTGAACCTATTCCAGCCTGTCGATGCGAAATGCTTACACACGATCTCACAGTCACCATCCAAATCATCGTCTCAATAAATTTTCATGTTTTTTCCAGCTACATTACTTCACCCTCTTTTTCATGAAGGCTGTTGTCATGCTTACGATTTCACTAAAAGAAAGACCGTTTTAATTAAATCAAATTAAAGTCACATGAATTATGCTATGTGTAGATTAAACAATATAGATATACACTATGTGGAAGAAAGTGACGGGACATGACACTATAACGACATAAGCCCATATTTATTAAAATTAATAGGAGGTAGGGCCTCCTTTGGCTGCGATCACAGCTGCAACCCTTCTGGGCATGCTTTCCACTAAATTAGCCGTAGTGGCAAGAGGAATTTCCTTCCAAATGTTTAACAGGAAGTTCCATAGTTCAGGCTTGCTTTTGGGGAGTGGGGTGCAGGACCTCAACCGACGGTCCAATTCGTCCCAGAGATGTTCAATTGGGTTAAGATCAGGGCTCTGCACCGGCCACTCCATGCGTTTAACGTTGTTGTTCACATACCAATCAAGAGTCCTCCTTGCAACATGGCATGTTGCATTGCCGTCTTGATACCAGCAATCATCCATACCGCATGTTGCCCACAAGGTAGGAAGGACATGATTGTCGAGAATATCACAGTATCTGTCGGCATTCATCGCACCATCAACCTTCACCAGTGGGCCAGCCCCATACCAGGAGAAACAGGCCCATACCATCAATCCTCCTCCACCAAACTTTACAGTTGGGACGACACACTCGGGCAAAAGGCGTTCTCCTGGTAAACGCCATACCCAAACACGTCCATCGGAACGGAAAAGGGTAAATCGTGAATCGTCACTCCAAAGAACGCGTTTCCAGTCATCCAGAGTATAAGTACGGTGGTCTTTGGCCCATCGAAGGCGTGCTTTCTTGTTGGTTTTCGTAATCAAAGGCTTATGGGCCGCCGAGCGTCCAGTGTAACATAACTTATGGGCCTCGATACGAAGAGTCTTGGTCGAAACAGCCACACCTGCGGCTTGTCTAAACTCATTAGCGATGTTATCCATGGATGTTTGACGGTTACTTCGAATCTCCCTGCCGAGCCCCCGCCGGTCCCTGCTGGTGAGAACTGTAGGTCGTCCACTTCGGGGTTTGTTCTGACAGTGTCCCTCAGTCTTGTAGCGACACACAACACGTGCTGCTGTTGATTTTGAGCAGTTACGGAGACAGGATATCTATCTCCCTTTGGCAAGATGCAATCCAACCAACACACCTTTCTCGAACTCAGAGAACTCTTCCCGTGGCGGCATCTTGACAAAAAACAACTCTAGTCAACTCCACAGAGTATTTATAGGATATGGCTGACACGTGATACCTATTATTGCGCATGTGTCAGCTGTATTGTCGACTTTTCTACTTTTCGAAGGGTGCCCCGTCACTTTCGTCCAGATAGTGTATATATATGGTAACAATATATGTATACTGATATATATATATATATGCCAGAAAAAGAAATTAGACTCATTTATAAAAATATAAAATTTCAAATTATTTTTATTCCCCGATGGGGTATTTTAAGTTTGAGAGCTCACTGTTAAGCTGCCAGTTTATTAAGAGTACAGTTCCAGTATGTTGAATCAGGGTTATGTCTTTTGGGAATTATCGACCCCACATTTCACTTGTTAAGTGGAAGAATACCCAGACATTCTCATTAAGCAACTTACTTGATGCGAGATATACTTTCGCAATCGTCCCTGCGTTTACTTATTTTTCATTATAAAGTAATAAAGTAAGTTCATAATAAAGTAAAGTTTCAAAGTAATTGCAAATGCATGCCATCAAATGGAATTGAACTTTGCTAATTTACGAATTTCCCATTTTGCAATCCATTGAAAAATGGATCAAATCCAAAATCAGTGGGGTTTTTTTTAAATAATTTTCTTCGGTGGAATTAAGACACCTTTTTAGAATATTATTTTTAAACGCTTAAAACAAAATTACACTATAAACCAGTTATATTAAAAAAAAAATGGAGTTTAGAAATATATATGTACCAGTTACCTTTTACTGCTTAGTGGATATCATAAAAAAATACTTGAAAATAAAGAACCCATCCTTAACTGGTTACGTATCTCATCCATTGTCGAGTGATAATGAGTGTAGCTTGCGGAAGGAGAGATGAGAATCGAATGCTATCAGCTTGCGTTGCAGTCACTACTTCTAGAAACGAAAGGGTTTGACGAAAATTGGGTCATCTCGAATTTATAAGAGAATATTTGGTGGAGTGTTTTCTGGGTTTTCTCACATATGACATGTAAATATGGGGTAGTTACTCTAAACGCTTCCCCGAGAGGCGACGTCCTCTCCCCATAGGTGCGATGAACGTGTTGTTGTGTATAAAGACTCGTTCCCACCGAGGCGTGAGGCGGCGAAGCGGCAAGCGGCATGGAAGAAAATTTTTTCTACCCATTCTCACAGAAGCTTCAGAAATCGCTTTGCGTCTAGTGAAGTTCCAGTGACTTCTACTAGATGTCACATGACGCGGCAAGCATTTGAGAGAGTTGAAAGTCGGGCAACTTCAAGCAGTGGGTTTTGGGTATAAAGCGGCGAGACTTGTGACTGGTCAATGCCTCACGCCTCGAAGTCTATTTTCTCTCTGTATCTTATCCTCAGTGTCCGACAGCGTGGGATGGACACTCCATGAGTAAGTAGTCTACTCATGGATAGCGGACAGCTTCTGTTGTGAGGGAGAACCGTAGTCGGACTTCTCTCCCGGAAGAAGAAGAATATGGACTTATATAAGTCGGACTTGTCTTCGCGTCGCCGAAGAAGGAAGGCAGTGCCTTCCAGGATGACTTTTATGGAATATTATCCCGCATTTGCACATCGTATGTGAGAAAACTCCCACCAAGTAGTCCGACTCACTATGGGGCCTGACGGCCGAATGGCTAGCGCTCTGGCACTTAGTTCCACAGATTTCGGTTTCGAATCCCGGCGATGCCATGAATGTTTGTAGTGATTCGGAATCTACTTTAAGCCGTACGTCATTGAGCCTAATCGGACTTCTTCTCCCCCACATCATTCTCAAACTGTAAGGGTTCAACTCCGCTCGAGGCAGAGTGATGTGGTGTAGCGTAGTAGTAGTAGTCCGACTCACGAGGCAAAATACTGAATATCTCAAACGCTATCGAGGCACCTCAATTTTTGAAACATTTTCCACAACAAAGCCGCCAGAGGATTGAACCTCCTCCTTAATGCTCACTAGCGGTTCACGTTGCTAATGTGTTACGAGCCGGGCTCACATTACCACTGAGCTAAGAGTTGGGCTCAGTTGATTTCAGTGGCACGAGTCGAATGATCGTGTCCCTGACGCCAATTAAGCCACCAGTTCCACCAACCACCAGTCCCACTAAAATATGTAATTTCAAATTATAACAACAAAAGGTGATTAAAAAATACTTACCAGCAATTAAGCGTAGAGACAGGTATTCGATTCTCGCAGGTGATGCTTACTACAATTATGGATTTAAAAACGATTCAACTTGGGGTACACGAGACCAAACGATGTTAAAAAAAAGTAATGATTAAATTGTGAAAGAAAATATCTATTTTGATTTCTTCTGTTATTTTTATATCAACTGGTTTAATTTTACAGCTGATTCAATAAATGAAAAAAAGGTTATATTAAATTATTATCTTAAAGAAAAAAAAATAACACGATGCTAAGCAAAATGCTAATCAATTAAATTTTCATTAAAAACCCATAACAATTCACAAATTACTACGCAATTATGCAAATGTATTTATAATTAATTTGTATTTTTATTATCTTTCTCATATTTAAAAACGCCCGAATCTGTTGTGACAAAACAAAGCAATGAATGAAAAAAAAATTCAATACAATGGCCAATCTAAATTGCAAGAACTCAGAACAAAATGTCACAATACGTAGATAAACAAATTAAACTTAAAAAAATCGTATGTGGAATAAATTCTGTCAACACAGTAAACCGAATTCTAGCGAAGAAATTGCTTATGAAAATACAAAACAGCATTAATTAAATGGGAATTCTTCGAATTTTTGTTCTTTTACTTATGTCGTTGTCTTCCGCTTTTAACTCGACAGAGTTTCGGTGTTATGTTTATATGTTTAGCATCGAGTCAGTTGCTGGTTACAAAAATATCATTTCAGTTTGTTTTGAATAAAAATGGACTTCTGCAACATAAAATATGAGACGGGAAGTAATAGCCGAGTCATAAGGAAACTAGTTCTGTGGACAGAAAAGAGCAAGTTGTTGGTGAAGGTATTCAATTGGGTGTTAATAGAGAGTTTTTGCATACCGTACGTTAGTTACCGTAGGACGTCCGTTAGCTTTTTCTCCCTAGCGCGCATGCTCATAGGAAACTGAGCATGCGCGCTAGGGAGAAAAAGCTAACGGACGTCCTACGGCAACTAACGTACGGTATGCAAAAACTCTCTAATGTCTAAGCGTAGTTATGTAAGAAAACTTCTTTTTGTAACTATTTCTTAACTTTTCGAATAATAATTGCCCTTCCAGCAATTTTGCAAAGAAAAAAAATATTTTTAAAACGCAAACCTCTTTCCCTTACGATTTTTTTCAAAGAATATGTCAATGTTCATAAAATGAATATGTCAATAAATAAGTTGCGTTGCAATAAATAATTTTGATTATATTAAATAAATTATGTTATAATAATTTAATTTTATAATAATAAATTATGTAACGTTTGAAATATAACTAAAATTTATTAAAAACCTTTATTTTTCTAACATTGAAATAAATAAATAAATCTGTTAATTTCTAATTAATATTTTTACAGATATTATTACTTAAGGAAAAAAGAAGCAATACATATATTAAATTCATTTTCCAGTTTTCTTAAAAAATATCTAGACGTATAGCTGATAAATGACATGCCCTTAAGGTAATTTGAAAAAAATATTATAAATTTTTCTTTTTCTTCAATATTTAAAACAAAATGTCAGTCCGTATTTCTAAATTTTGTTATTCAAATGTAAAAACCTTTATAGAGATGTGTTATATCTTATATAAAAAAAAATTTCATTTCAATAGTTGTGGTTAGAATAATTTAGAAACATTGACATATTCTTTGAAAAAAATCGTAAGGGAAAGAGGTTTGCGTTTTAAAAATATTTTTTTTCTTTGCAAAATTGCTGGAAGGGCAATTATTATTCGAAAAGTTAAGAAATAGTTACAAAAAGAAGTTTTCTTACATAACTACGCTTAGACATTAGAGAGTTTTTTACGTTAGTTGCCGTAGGACGTCCATACCGCATGCGTTGAGCATGTGCGCTAGGGACGTCCGTCCTACGGTAACTAACGTACGGTATGCAAAAACTCTCTATTGACATTTGAACAGTCTCTTGGGAGTAGATCTTTTAAAGGAAGTTCTATAGTTGGCGAATAGTATTTATTTATTTATTATTATTTATTTTTTTTTTTATTTTATTTATTTATTTATTTATTTTTTTTTTTTTTTTTTTTTTTTTTTTTTTTTTTGCAAATTTAATCTTCTGGTCCCAGGTGAAGAAGAGTAAGGATTCACCATGTCTTCCCAAAACAATATATAGAAAAACGAGGAAGAGTTCAAGGTTGATATATCCTCCTGGATCTTTTAATCTAGTTTCTATGCTTGGCAAATAGTAGTTTTGCTTTTTGCGTTTTCATGTGATTGCATTGGCTTATATCTAAATCTATTTCTTCCTCATATATCGATATAACTATAAAAATCGATATAACAATATGTATAATAAATTTTATTAAACAGTAAGAAAAAATAAAGAATTTAAGATTGAAATTAACTTCCTAAGACTTTTATTTCACTACAAGATAATGAATTACCTTTCATTTTAATGAATTACCTTATAATTACTATTGAATTTATTATTTTCATTCACACTGTAAAACAATGATTTGCTTGATTTGTATTTGCTAAATTTCCTATAAAACTGTAACCTATTATTTTAAAACTGTAATAGACACGAAAATAAAACGTAACATTTTTTTAGCATTGGTATAAACATCCCAATGGAGTAAAGTGTGAACAGTAAGTCCTTATGTGCATGCAAAATTGAACGCGAAATATTACATTAAAAAAAGGCTAAGAAAAATGTCAAAAAACAAATTATATTAAATTAGATCCAATAATATTAAATGATGTTCAATAGAAACGTATGCAAGTATGTACATTTATATATACATTTATATTTATACATTATATATTTAATGCCATTTATAAAAATGTATGTCAATACGTCAATAGTGTTAAATCTGGTCCAATTATAATAAATCACATCCTATATTTTTTCTTCTAATGCAGCTGGCAAACACTTAGACAGCTGTCTTGGATACCTTAAGGCAAGCGCTGCACAGACGTTACTCACTTTGCATTACCCAGGGAGGCGTGTATCTTGAATATAAGCCACGGACGCGAAATAACAATGTCCCAGCAATGTTCTGTGATCCTGTTAGACCGGCACCTACGGTTTAAAGTGGATTCTGAACTACTACAAACATCCATGGGACCGCCGGGACCCGCAACCTGTCGTACACAGCGCCAGAGCGCTAGCCACTCGGCCCTTTGGGCGCTATCAGATACTATATTGAATCGTATTAAATCAGGTACAATTATAATAAATCATATTAAATCAGATCTAATAATATTAACTCATGTTAAATCAGGTCCAATTATATTAAATCAGTTCAATAATATGAAAATAGTGCTAAATCAAATCTTATTGTATTAAATCAGATCCAATATTAAATCGTATTAAATCAGGTCCAATTATAATAAATCATATTAGATCAGATCTAATAATATTAAATAGCGTTAAAAAGGTTCCATTAAACCTTATTAAATTAGGTTCAAAAGGTCTGACGTACGACATCTAATAAATTTGTGTGTTTCATCACGAAGGTGCTATTTACATATAAGCCTTGAAAATACTGATCTTGTTAACAGCTTTATAAGGATTAACACCACTTTGGTAAATCGAAGTCATTTCTTAAAACAATGGTGTGTAGAAATAACTTTAAAAGAGACTGAAAGATAAGAAAAAACTAAATAAAATACCTTTTCTTTAATCTGAAAATCATTTTTCGCTTGGTGTCCTATAACATAGAAATTTAATAAAAGGACACCGAAATCTTGCTCTAAACATTCCTCAATCCTATTTACGACGAAAGCACCATGTCATTTCCAAGGCATTGCTCGTGTATCGCCACACGCGAAATTTGTGAAGAACACTGCAAGAAATATCGCTCCACACCAGAGCGAAATCATTGTGATCTGTTGCTCACAGCGTCCTAGAGTACACCGAGGAAAGAGTAAGCCCGATTCATGAGCTGCAGTTACAGCGAGGAAGAAAGCGGCTTTCGACGAGCACGGAGTTAAAGAAAGACAAGATTGAATACTTTGCCTTGGAGGTATTAAATCTGAATTTGCTGTCCTTCACCCGTTCTTTTCTCTTTCAATTTAAAATGGATAGAGTTCTATAAATCTGATCGGAAACAGGAGATGTCTGATAGGAGAAGGTATTAACATTTGACTACTACGAGAGAGGTATTCTCGACATCTTTCAAGATATGTCTTGTATTGAAAATAGGAAATTGTATCGCTGTTCTAGAATTTAAATCAGATATGGACAATCTTACTAGTTTGGGGATCAAAATATTATTATGTCTCCAAGTAGAAACCTGTACAAATTATTAAATAAAATAAATTAATATTAAAAGAACTAAAGCATATTTCAGTTTTTATTATATAATGCTTTGACGTAAATTTATAACATAATGAACAACATAACAGTATAGTAAGAAAACTAGTCTTGTATTTAAACTATGAGACTATCATTTTTTAACATCGGTGGACATCATGTTTCCATTATGCCTTTATCGATTATGCCTTATTTTCGATCACCGACGAGTAATGTGGGAAGCACATTCCTTTATAGGACTACGTTTCAAGGGTAACTTCCCCAAATTTGCAAGTAATATGAAATAAAACCCAAAATACTCCCTCTAGAAAATCTGGCTAACAATTCGAGACTTTTACACACTCGACATCGACTCTATTCTTGTTTGAAAGCTGAACGAGCAAGGAAAACAACGCAGTAAACGAGCACATGTGCTCCTGCACGTTATTATGGTTTATGGGCCGGGCAAGCAGTAATATTGTCGCTGGTATCATTTAAGGATAATCGCAGAGTGTTGTAGGTTTTTGCCATTAGTTTTATCTAAATTTTTAATTAGTAGGCTTCTTCTTAGAAACAAAATGTTTACCTTTATATGAACTGCCGAAAAGACAAATGTTTTTTCTTTCCAGTTTTCTTAGTGAATGTTAAAGGAACACATTACGTTTTACCCCTCACAAATGTGATTAACTTCAGCTAAAGGAGGACTCAGGGTCGGGATTTGCCCATATGTGATTCTAATAGTCAAGATCTGCCGGCGTATATATAATGAATTACAATAACTTTCCCTTGTGGATTTGGGATTTATTTTTTGAATTGAATGAGATATTTAGAAAAAATATAGTAGTTCTAATTGAATCTCACTAATAACTCTGAACTAACTACTTAAATAGTAAATGGTTATAGTAAATGGTTTTTTTCCTTTTGTTTCCTGGACATATTACCAGAAGTGTAGCAGGCTGTCAGAAAAAGAGTTTTCAAAAATAATTGTCTTTCTACTCATGAGACTATAACTATGACTAAGACTATGTCGTGTAATAGAAAAATTTAAAGAATTCTTTGGTTATTGACTGTCGATGTGAGATGTCGCACACGCAATCAGAATCATTGAAGAGTTTTCTAAAAATGGTAACTGTAACTTGTCACATCAGTAAAAGTTACTACGAGGAGTTTTCAGTCAATTTACTGGTTCCAATTCGTGGGACCAGGGATAGCGTGATAAGTTAGTGTGAAGAAGCTTGCAGCTTTGAATTCGTCGGTTTTATTTTTTAGTCATTAATTTCTGAAACAAGGAGACTCGAAGACGATTGGTACGACGTATGCCAACATATACATACATATTAAGAACTACCTGATGAGAGTTTGGAAGATTTTTTCCATACGATAAGCAACCCCTAAAATAAGCAATCCCTTTACACCAAAAGTTCTTTTCGGAATACAATGCTGCCTCTCAGATCTCGTCGACAGACCGTTCGTGACACAGTACAAGTGGAACTCAAATGCCCACAAAAAACCATTTGTTAGAATTACTATATAAAAATAACTCAGATTTTTTTAATCATAAAATCGGTAGAAATAAACTGTTATGCAGTTTAAATTTTGAAAGTTTCTTACACATTATTACTCCAAAAATATTGATGTTTATGCTTTTGTATGTATTCAGATCGGATATCACATTTAATTAGTAAAGAGATATACTGATTTTGTTAGTTAAAATGATCATTTTGAAACAAATAAATTATATTCATAATAAAGAGATTATGATTTTTGTCGTATGTTTAAGATAAACATTTTAAATTTACAGTACAAATATTCTTTCTGAAAAAAAGTTTTTTAATTGTGTAACATTCAGTTCCAATGTCTTTCAAATATATATATATATATATATGTGTGTGTGTGTATTTTTTTCTTTTCTTTTCTTTTAATTGTAGACAATAACATCTAATTCAACTCCAAGAACCCGTGTGGTCTCGTGGAAGGAGCAAAAAGGGAGACAACTTCTGTTGTGATGGAACAACCATAGGCAGAAATCTGACTTGGCTCTTTTTTATTGGAGAAGCCTTCCTTGGGGGCTTTTCGAGGGAACTCCCCTCATATGTATATCGTATGAGAGAAAACCCGGAATACTCTCGTCAGGTAATCCGACTCACGGGGCAAGATATTGACCATCCCACAAGCCATTGAGTCTCGTCGTTTTTTGACACAGTGTTAATAACTACGCCACCAACGGATTGAACCTCTGCCCTAATGCTCACCAGCGGCGAGTTTTGCGACTGAGCCTCGAATCGGGCAAATATATATATGTAATATTATTAATCAAATGCATTATTATTGGTAATAAAATATTTATTTATCAGTTAAATGCATTATTATTGGTAATAAAATAAATATTTATTTATCTCGTCTCACCTCCAGACAAATTACCTAAAATTGAAATTTGGAAACCCAGAACTGTTCTTGGTTCAATATGCATTTACGAATTTTGTCTATAACGCGGTCAAAAATAAAATATCAATCTGAATTGATTGGATGAATCTTTTCTACCTTAGCACATGCCCCGTTAAGTATACAGACTTAAAGTAATCTAAAGCCTCGCTAGCTTGTCTGCGCGCTTTCAAAAAGGGCATTTAAAAAATCATTACCATCAAAAGAGAAACAAGTGATGTGTCGTTTAGCAAGATGTTGCCTATTAAACGACAGAACAACAACAGCAACTGGCATGCAGCAGAGAAAAGCGGGAACTAAGGAAACAGAAAGAAGCACAAAAAATAAGAAAGTCTGAAGTGCTTTACTGTGGAATTTTTGTTTTTATCTTACTTAGAAGATTTCGCTTGACAGGTGTTACGCTGCAAAGAGCCAGAATCTACTGAAATTCCCGCTCTTTTTTTTCCAGAATGTTCCAGAAAGCTATTCTAATAAGACCCCTTACTTTTGGGACGGCTTTCTGTGCCCTGGTGTTTGCCCTAGGGTATGTCCTTATCCCCTGTGAGGATTCGATAAAAATTGTATCTGTCTGCTTATGTGTCCAGCGTAAGCTTTATGCTTGTCGAAGTTCATATTTGCTACCTGGTACATCTCAAAAGTTTAGATACGTTTATTTTCGCGACATTTTATCAGATGTGGTATTAAGGAACACATTTAATTCAATAAATCTTATTTTTAAGAATTTCATACAGATATCCGTTTACAATTTATTTATTATAATACATTATTATTCTGTTATATAAAAAATATGTTATTCATAACATTTTTGGAAAAATTTTTATTGTACATTAAACGAAATAATTAACTCCTGTTATAGCCATTATGTTAATTCAGGCTATACTTCGTACCATTTCATAATATACGTATTAGATTCAATATATATCTATGTATTACTCTCATAATTTTAATAAATAAAAATTTTTATATTTTTAACAAATATTCATTATCAAAATTCATTATCAATCACCATTTCATTTTATATTAGTAGACAATTAAAATAATTTTTAGTTTTCTATTAATATAAAATGAGATGGTGATTGATAATGAATTTTTTTTGACAATATAAATAGTTTTTTTTTCATAATCATTAATAATCATCCTTTTTTTCATTATTTTCATAATCATTAATAACTATCCATTATTATTAATAATTATCCATAATAATTATTATATTAATAATTATCCATAATTATTCCAATTTTTCATAATCATTTTTTTTATTTTCATAATTATTAATAATCGTCATTTTTTCATTATTTTCATAACCATTAACATTCCTCCTTTTTCATTATTTTCATAATCATTACTACTGATCATTTTTTCAATATCTCATAATCATTGATAATAATCCCTTTTTCAATATTTTCATAATTATTTCTAATCATCTTTTTTTTATTATTTTCATAATCATTAATAATCAGCCTTCTCTCATTATTTTCATAATCATTAATAATCACCCTTTTTTTCATTATTTTCATAATCATTAATCATTTTCTCATTATTTTTTACAATCATTACTAATCATCATTTTCATAAATCATCATTTTTAATCAATTTGATAATTTCATTAATCATCTTAATTTAATCACTAGGCGTATTGTTTTCAAATTCTAATTTTTTTTACTAAAGCTTTTTAAATATGAAAGAAAATAAGGAAATTCAATAGATAAGACTTCAACTTAAAACTGTTTATATTATTTCATAAAATAGAATGAAACATTTTAGAATAGTTACTACACATTATTATATTATTCATTTGATATTTTAAGTACATGGTTAATTTTACGTGTTCAATATTTAAAATTACTTTGATGAATTTCTATGGAAAGCCAATCACTGTGATTAATATGTTAATATCGCAATATGATTTATGTGCTTCTAAATTAAATTCTCTCATACTGAATAGTTAAAAGTAGAGATTGGAGTCTGTATGAATGAATAGTCTGTCAGACCTTACATTCAACTGTTTGAAATTTTGTGATGGGAGAAAATTTGTTAATTTGAAAGTATATTGGAGTGCAGCACTAACGTTGAATCCCTTTAGATTTCAAATGAAATTCTAGATTGTTTCCATGAAATTTAGATTTGAAATTCTCATTGAAAAGTATTATAGATTTTTAATTAAATCAATTAAAAATATATGAAAATCTGTAAAAGCGTAAGGCTCTTATCCTTTCTAATTAAAACTTATTTGAACTACACTAAGATATAATATTTCTTAATGTTAGAAGTCGTTGAATGTTTATCTTTAAAGAAAGAGCTTTATACATGTCCTAAAAACAGATGAAAATAATTTGTGATTGTTGTGTGCAGGTTGGGCAACTAGATATTAACTGGGTGTTGGGTTGAGATTCTTGGGGCACAGTTTTGAGACTCTCATCCGAGATCATGTACAACGCAACTATTTTCAGTTTTATTTAAACATTTATTTTAGTTATCTGTTACTTTATTATTTATTATTTATAATAATTATATACTATATTATTATTTATTATTATTTTATTATTTATTATTTATTACTTTATTTATTAGACACAATCATTTTACAGATTTATTGACACACGCACGAACACCACACACATACAATTAAAGACATAAAATATTTAACACATTTAAAGATAGATAATTATAGCTTCGTGGAAAGACTCCACTTCTAAGCCGAAAATCCAAAACTCTGATACGCGCAGGGTTCTGGAAATATGCTTCTACACCTGATAAGAGATTATAAGCTAAACGTTTCCCAGCAGGGGCGCATAGTTGCGCTGAACTTCCTCTCGGGTGAGAGTTTCGAGACCTACTGCATATTTATCCTGAAGCTAAAGGAAAGGGAGCTCTTACCAGTGTGTAGGAGGAAGCAAGGTTACAAGATCAAATTGTTTAAATTTGAAATATATCTACCGTTGAGTAAACAAGAATGTCAAGCATCAAATTGCACGTTGCAGCTATTTATCGATACCAAATACTGTTTATGTTTATGCATTAACTTAGGTTTTTAAAAAGGACTTTTCCTTTAAGTGTATGATTATGTACTGCAATGATATTTTCAGAATCATTTAAGTTTTACTGATTTTTGATTCCCTTCCCCCCTAAACCCCACCATTAGAAAGAATCATGTAAATTTATCCCATAAGACTAAACGATAAATTAAAATACTTTTCCTACTTAACAACTTTGACTCATTTCAATAGTTAGAATGTATTCAAAATTATCAGAACTATTAAAGTTCATTTCAGTAAAGATTCGCAGAGAGCATTTTCGAGATGTTTACCAACTCTACTTATTATTTCTTTAATCTAAAACAAATAAATAAGTACTTGAAAATTTTAAATATATCTATTTTTTCCAATTTATGAAGGATAAAAGTTTTTTTTTTTGTAGCTTCTAAGGGTGAATCCGACCTATTATAAGTTGTTCTTCTGCAACAGTCTCATGGTGGGTCAAGGTCGTCTGTCTGTCGGCATATTTCGAGATTTAGTTTGATTTGTCTCTCTACGGTTATTGTGTGGACACTTTAGGCTAATTAGAACGGGACCTACTGTTTAACATGGATTCCGAACCACTCACAAACATCCATGACACCACCAAAAACCGAACCTGAAGCCTGTGGTACCAGAGGTCAGAGAGCTAGACAATAGGTTATAAGGCAGCGATTTCGAGATAGGAGATTTTTTTGAAGGGGTAGGGTGGACAAATCTACGCCCAAAGCTCTACAGTCATATTAGACCTACAATTTAAATTGGATTCCAAACATTTTCAAATTCCTTGGCAACCCGAAACCATCAGAGACCGAGAGCCAGAAGTCTATTAAAAATTATTTATAATTAAAATAGAAAATAATAATAATATATAAAAGTTTCTAATTATATAAAATAGCGTGGATGTAAATGAAGTATCCTAAACAAGAGCTGAATACACTTTTTTTTAATTTTTCGTACTTATAAAAATCTTTTTTGAAAATTAAAAAACTATATCTGGTGAAACACATTTATATAATGTCTTCAGATAGTTCCAATGGCGTCTTCGCTTTCTATTATACATAAGCCAGTATCATCCCAAATGAATTATCGGCGGAAGGGGAATGAAGAATTCGCCCCGAACGTTAAGAATCCTTTATTAAATCGATATGAGACCTCTATTAAGCGAGTCGCTTCCAATGGCAGTCCATCATGGCTTATCGTTTTCATTATAGGCAACGAAATTTAGCCTCGTCTGAAAGTTAGTTTGGAGCTCCTATCGTTCAGGTTAGTGATGAATCGATTTACTTCGGAAATGGTTGTACTTGCAACCTTAGGAGTTTTTCAAATTAGGTAATATCCTTAAGCAAATGACAGTTTTCTAAATATTTTACCTACAAAAAAGCAAGTTTAATAATCTGTCTTCATAAAAAAAAATATTATTCTGTTCTATCATAAACTACAAGTTGATAATTGAGCGATTTGATATTCAACCATTATCAATTAAGTTGTAATAATTTACAGATCTTTATAGTGTTGAGTGATTCATATAAAATTCTATAAAGACCAAAAAAATGTCTAACACGTTATAAAGACGGTTTTTTACTTTTGAAAACAAATATATTCTGTATTACAAATGTTTCCTCGCAAAATCCCTTTTATATTGGCTTAAATTGGGTTTGATGGAGGAGGACTAGAGCTCTGACAGTCGGTGCCACACGTCTCGGGTTCAAGTCCTGGAGGTGCCATGGATGTTTGTAGTCATTCAGAATCCACTTAAACCGGTCTAATATGAACTATTGGGCGTAAGGCTGACAACTCTACCCCGTAAAAAGAAAACATCTCCTGCCTCGAAATATACAGACATCCTAGGGCGACCATGGTACTGTTGCTCCAATGAAGAAGAAGAATCAATATCAATGCTTTTAAAAAAATATATATGAGATCCTATTTTTCAATATATCCTTTATAAAGTATGAACAAAAAAATGATTTTTCATCGATTTTGATTTTATTAAAATTTTAACGTATCTGGATGAGAAAATTGTGATTCAAAAAAAGAAAAGGTTCTTCTTGTAACTGTTTCATTTACAAAACAAGTAATAATAAAAAAAAAAAATTTTAAGTCAATTCCTACTTTTTTTTTCAAAATATTGCAGAGTCCTTTATAAATAATTTTCATTCCTTTTTTTAAGTTTATCTGTCGCTATCTATTGGTGTCGCATGTATCGATATGCAACTTAAGTCCAAAAAAACTAAAATGAATTAATTAAATTTAATTACTGAATGAATATTTGAAAAAACTGCATTAACATCAAGTGTCATCCACTGCAAGTTCAAAAAAAATGTACTTGAACTTGAGTGGATGAATATTAAGCATTTTATTAGCGATTGAAAATTTGAACTAGATATATATAGGGAAAGTGTGAGTTAATAGAAGGAATTTAAAAAGAAACTAAAAATACCATTAATTAATGAAAATTAAATATATTTAACTACTCTCTCTTTCTCTATCTCTGTCTACAATTCCAGGAAGCCAGTGTATTCCAACAATGGTTGAAACTTAATTCCTCTAATATACCCGGTAACCGATGCCACCAAGTTTCGTATATCCCTGTATACGAAACCTGGTGCTACAGATTAGCGGGTATCTGATGAACGTGAGAGATATATAAAAGGCCAAGACATGGTGAAGAGGCGATGTGCATTTGGCAGTCGGACAGGAAGATTACAACATTTAATTCACTATAGTTATTAATCATTTGATTGTAACCCTGTAAATATTTTGATATATATATATATATATACACTGAAGTGACAAAAGTCATGGGATACCTCTTAATATCGTGTCGGCCCTCCTTTCGCCCGGCGAAGTGCAGCAACTCGACGTGGCATGGACTCCACAAGTAGTTGGAAGTCTTCTACAAGAATATTGAGCCATGCTGTCTCGATAGACGTCCATAATTGTGAAAGCGTTGATGGTGCAGGATTTTGGGCACGAACAGACCTCTCCATGATGTCCCATAAATGCTCGATGGGATTCATGTCGGGCGATCTAGGTGGCCAGATCATTCGTTGGAATTGTCCAGAATGTTCTTCAAACCAATCGTGAACAGTTGTGGCCCGGTGACATGGCGCGTTGCCAACCATAAAAATCCCATCGTTGTTTGGGTACATGAAGTCCATGAATGGCTGCAAGTGATCTCCAAGTAGCTGAACATAAGCATTTCCAGTCAATGTTCGGTCCAGTCGCACCGGAGGACCAAGTCCATGCCATGAAAAAACAGTCCACACCATTACGGAGCCACCACCAGCTTGAAAAGTGCCTTGTTGACAGTTTGGGTCCATGGATTCGTGGGGTCTGCGCCACACTCGAACCCTAACATCAGCTCTTACCAACTGAAATCGTGACTCATCGGACCAGGCCACGGTTTTCCATTCATCTAGGGACCAACCGATATGCTCACGTGCCCACGGGCCCACGAGAGTCGCTGCAAGCGATGTCGTTCTGTCAGTAAAGGCACTCGAGTCGGTCTTCTGCTGGAATAGCCCAAGAAAGCCAAATTTCTCCGCACAGTTCTAACAGACAAGTCCCTTGTGCGTCCCACATTGATTTCTGCGGTTATTTGACGCAGTGTTGCTTGTCTGTTAGAATTTACGACTCTTTGCAGACGTCGCCGGTCTCGGTCGTTAAGTGCAGGCGGTCGACCACTGCGCTGTCCATGGTGGGATGTTATGCCTGAAATTTCATACTCTCGGCACACTCCTGACACAGTGAATCTGGGAATGTTGAATTCCCTAACGATTTCCGAAATGGCATGACCCATGCGTCTAGCTCCAACGAACATTCCGCGTTCAAAGTTTGTTAATTCCCGTCGTGCGATCATCATCACGTCAAAACCTCGTCACATAAATAACTTGAACAGAAATGAAAGCTCAGCGAAAGCACTGCGCATTTATACCTGTTCTACGCGATGCTACTGCCATCTGAAAATTTGCATATTGCTATCCCATGACTTTTGTCACTTCAGTGTATATATATATATATATATATATAGTCCAGTCACATTAACGTGGCCACCTGTCAAAAGCCAGATATACACTCTTGTACAATCTGGCTTTAAGTGGGGAATGTGGTATTAAGTGGTATTTAAGTGCTATCAAGGGGAATTTTTTATATACACTCCACTGCAATGTGCTGCCACCTGCCTTTTGTGATTGGTTATTTCACGTTGACGTCGAAAGTAGATGGTGGTCACATTAATGTGACTGGACTGTGTATATCGTATTTTTTGCATAAATTTTTAATATAAATAGTAAAAGCTAAATATAATAATAATTTTATATATATATATAATTGATTCCATTTCCCGATACTGGCTACGCGTAAAAGTGGATAGTTCATGGCACTTCTTTTTCAATATGTTAATATTCATGACTGAAAATTATTATTTTTAAATATGTGCCGATCATATGCATATTTTCATGCATTATCTGGCAAGGATCAGAGCTACTTTATTGGGAGAAATTTTGCAAGAGAACATTTTATTAGTAACTGTGTAATCAATTCTTACAACACATTTGTGCCGATAGTTGATAACCATCAGAAATGAGACTCTTCTATGAGAATTAGAAGTCAGGAAATAAAGAAAAATTAGAATGTTGCTCAAGGTACTGCCATAAAGCTAATATGTAATTGACAACTTATTATCACCAGATTTATCACTAATTAAAAGAAAAGCATTAAAACTGTTTTTATTTGTATTTAAATTTTTTATACATAATTCGTATATTTTTTATATATTTTTAATATAAAATTAAATATGGTTTTTGTTAAAATTTTATCAAATTCTTCAAGTAATTTTTTTTGTTTTCAAAAAATTATCTATCAGATAACTTTTTAATATAAATAACTTTTAAAATGAAGTTGCATACTTCCTGGCGGACAGTGGATTCCTGGTTTAAAGTAAAAAAAACCTTCTAATGTGCACTGTCCTGACATCTGTGGGAAATTTGGCGTCAAAATATTTATTAGTGTTTGAGTTACGCTTGGCTTTGTGAGACGCTAAAACTGATTCCGGCGATTTTTGAAATGTCTGAATTCATTGAGCAAAGAACTTGCATTACATTTTGTTTGCGTAAACGTATAGAATGTTGCAGAAGGTATTCGGTGAGCATTCCTATATCTGAAAGAAATGTTTAGAAGTGGTATAAACAGTTCAATGAAGGCAGAGAACGCGAAGACGAAGAGCCCTTTGGTCGATAATCAACCTTAACCGAAGAAGCTCACGTCCAAAAAATTAAAGATTTGGTGCTTGCAAATCGTCGATTTACAATTATAAACCTTTCTGATGATGTTGCAATTTTAAAAGAATCGGTCAATTCCATTTTGCGCCTCAAACGCGTCAAATGTCGATTGGTACCGAAAACACTGAATGCGCCAGCTCACACTGAATTGATTCTTCGTGACATTTTCGCCAAAATTGAATCAGCACCATGAATCAGCGCGCTTTGAAGGCCATCTCTGTCGATGACTTTTTAGCATGCATTGAGGATTGGAAAAGAAGTTGGCATAAGTGCATTGTGTCCGGAAAGGATTACTTTGAAAGCGATGAAATAAAGAGTTTTGGAAAAAAAATAAATGTTCTTACTTTTTGGGCACAGTAGTATATCTTAATATATTTGCGATTATAAATATATGATTTACTTAAAATTCCTGAAAATCTTAAAGTTTAAATTCATAATATGCTTTCTGGTATATTCATAGATCCTCTAGCCAAAAACTACTACTTTTTTCGTAGATATAGTATATAAAAGTACGAAAAAGGCGAACTTTATAAATGGCGTAGCATAAAAGAAGTCCCTTTTTGAACTATCTAAATCCGGCCTGTCCTTCGCATGAATGTCACCATGCATCTCAATATGAAAGTCGCCTTTTCGAAACTTTCAGAACTTTCTTCCAAAGCTCTGGTCAAACGAAAAACATATAAAGAAAAAAAAAGTAGAAAACTATAAGAAGATATATTTTGCAAATTTTTTTGATGAAGTAGAAAACTTAAAAAAATTCTTTTGAAAGTAGCAGTATGCAAATGTTTTGAGCTTTTGGAAAATAGATCAAGATGCCTACATTTTTTATTCGAAAATGCCATATTTGATTTTTAAATAAAAAAAAAATTTGAACTGGACATAATTTATAACTAAATATACACTTAAAATTTTTATTCAGGAAAAATTATGAATGTGAAACATTGAAAATTTTAATAAAATAACACCAAAAAATTGAAAACACAAACTTTTAAATTTCAATTTTAAAAAAAGAACATGCAACGTATTCTTTCTCTTAAAACGTGGAAGAATGTTTTACTTGGTAGTTTCGAATTTTTCTCGTTTGGTAGTCTCGAAATTACGTCTCGTTAGGTAGGGAAAATTCTACCTTCAACATATTCGCGCGGTCTCTTGGGGATGGTTCCCACAGTTGAGAATCACTGGTTTAAACCTATTCCTCCATTACCATGCTTACTCTACTCAAATGACCTTTAATCCTGCTCTCCAATATGTGAATCTAATTCTCAATTGATCTTTAATCCTCCTCTCTAATATGTGATCAATTCTGGTATAGTCCTTTCTAATTTCAAGCCATCCTCTCATAGAATTCCTCGTTACCCATTATGCCACACAGTGCCATATTTATAAGACATTCTCCCATTAGAAGTAAATAATACTTTGATTCCAAAGAGACAAACATTTTCATTAATGTACACCAGGTATTGCCGAATTATTTTGACCTTCGATACCGTCAAAGGTTTCATGGTATTTTTATGGCCTTTTCTACATTACTATTACTTAATTAAAACAGACTGTTGCCTCATGGAAAAATAGCTACACATGCATAGTCAAAAAAAAAAAAAAAATCTAATTGAAAGCCAGCGCCAGATAATGCAAACATCCAGTCTGTATGGGTTGAGCTATCTGGAGGGAGAAAGAAACGTATCACCTGCAGTGTGTGTTTGGTTTTGAAATAAAAGAGGCATGTTTTTACAGTCCATTTTTTTGTGCTATGTGTTCTATTCCTGGACCATAAACAAGCTAATACCTTTTCTTTTGGAACAGATTATTTTATTAACACATTTGTTATTTTTTTTTTTTCAAATGGTTTCACCAGTGAAAGTCAAACTTTTTACCCCTTTCCCTCCACAAGAAGGGAACATTATGTAGTGCTAGGAAGGGAAAATACATATTCGCGTGCCCCCTTGGGTGACGGTTCCCACCGCGATTGAGAATCATTGGTTTAACCCATTCTATCACCTTATGTCAAATGTTTGTTTCAGTTTGGGGTTCTGCGTCACCCATGATGGCTCCTTTCTCTGAACACTATAATGCTAAGAGAAAACTAATTTATATAAAAGAACACTAAAGTTACAGAGGTTGAAATAAAAATGTCTACATTATTCAGAAGAGAAATATAAAAATGTATTCCAAAATTGATACTTTCTTTTCCAGACCATTTAGCATGGAAGTATAGGCAGCTAAATCTTTATATGAAAAAATATGAGAACTCTCGCTTTCAGCAATTTTCCCGAATTCCAGTGGGTAATTGTTGGGTCAGTAGTGTGTGATCAGTGTTAACTGATTGTTAGCTTTTTATGTCCAGAATAATTAATATAATTATTTATATATAATTTATGAGTTGTATGAATTATTCTTTTAAATCTGTTTTTTCTTTTTCAAAATAAAAATACGATTTAGAGTTTGTGCCATACATTGCTTTAAACCAGGGGTAGTCACCCTTATTACACCTACCGCCCACTTTTGTATCTCTGTTAGTAGTAAAATGTTTTAACCACCCACAGATTCCACAGTTGTGGTGATTTATAAAGTAGAGAAGTGTTGTTGCGCTGTCATCCACCCACTCAGTGAATGAGACGTAATTAGGAAATTGAAGGGAAATGTGTAAATTTATGTATTATGTGTTTAAATTTGGTTGCAAATTATATATTTTTTTGTTTTGTTTTGTCATTGTATTTCGATATTCATAAAGTTGCAATTTGTTAAATTATGTGTGAAACATTTTCAAATCCTGATTAATAATAATAATAATAATAATAATAAAAGAAAAAGAGGAAGAGAAGAAAGAAAAGTCTTTTAAGTTGTGCATTTTCATTCAAACTCAGTTCTTGGTAGGGGTTGTTGTTTGACTTCCGGTGTGGTCAGGGTAGAAGATGGCGGACCCCATGTAGTACGAATTGAGCCTCAGGCTCCGTTCTCTCCGGATGGAACCGGGATCTCGACCAATCAAGGCCTGGAATGACGTCAGCTATGACGCGGTCATGGTTCGGGCTTATAAGCGGTGGTGGAGAGAAGTTGTAGCCTGCTTTTGACCGAAACTGGACGATGGAGATATAGAAATTGAAAACGGAAAAAGGAGGGTTAGCTGCTGCACCAGGTGATGGATTCTGCGGCAAGACAATCCAAGATGATCAGGGATTGAGACATCACAGCAGCAAAGTGCGACAGAAATTGTGCTTAGAAAGAAAAAAAAAACTAGACTGCACTAGAAAAAAAAAAAAAAAAAAAAAAAAAAAAAAAAGATTGTAATTAATTGTCGAGAAGTGTTATTGTGCATGAATAATAGATACAAAAACAAACCCTGTCGTTCTATAATATTGTGCATATGTTGATGGATGAAATAAAAAGGATATGCATGTTGCTATAATTACTATAGGAATTGTTATTTGTATTTTAAACATTTATACTATTTTTTTAATATGTAAAAGCACAATCTGTTTTTGTATTTATGACGAGTATGCCATATGGGATTTGCCGTTAAAGTCGAGGTTTCAGCGGGCGAGAGGTTCAACGTCCCAACGAAGAACAAGAAGAGATGAGTAATCGTTAGAATGTTTGATTTTTCTTTACAATATTTTTTATTTTCCTTTGAACATTATATTTTAAAGTATTCAACATTCCAAGACAGATACTGCTTAACTCTAGAGTGGAATTATTCCTCTTTCTTTATTGTGTATGAACTCACTAGGAAGAATTTAGAGTGTCGTCCTATTTTTTAAGTTAAATTGCTTGTGGTAGTTATGTGTGATAGATAAAATTACATGATTTGATTTACTTTCTGTTTAATTTAATGCAGTGTGTTAAGTGTATTGTGTGTATTTGTAATTGTATGTTATTGGTGGGGCCCCTGTTTGCATTTAATCAAAATTAATTCATTTGTTTATATCTAATTTTATTTTAATAAATCTAATGTTTAGGATTATTGTTTTCCTGATTATTAATTCCTGCACATATTACACTCACCATGCTGATTGTCGTTTAGGTAAAATTTTAACTTCCTGGGTTAACACAACGCAATTAATTCTCTAATAGTGTCTGATTTGTTTTGCTTTTGATTCGTGATTAGCGGTAATAGTTTAATCAATTAAATTACTAGATAGCAACACGACAGAACCAAAACATTGCTGTAACTCTGCTTTATAAAATGAATATAAATGAATATACACTCAAGAGCCAAAACATTATGACCACCCCTACACTTTGCAATGAACTCACCTGGATGACGTGGCTGCTGCTGGAGATATATAGCAAATATTATATATATTATTGTTTTTCTTATTAAATTTTCTATATTTTTTATAACTGGCAAAGGGCAAGACATCACGTTACGTAATCCCATTTACCAGGTTGGAGGTGTGGTCGCTGCGCGACCAAGGAACTCCGTGTACTTACCCCGATTTGTGTATAGCAAATATATGTATATATATATATATATATATGGCCAACTCGTTATTGACAGGTGGTCATAATGTTTTGCCTCTTGAGTGTATATTCATTTTATAAAGCAGAGTTACAGCAAATTGCTGTCAACCAAGTGGGTTAAAAACACAACAACATATATGTGATTCGAAATATTTGATATCTGTCATTTTTAACAGGAATTAACATTTAATATTTGTGACAGAATGCAATTAGTTTAAAATTACTAAAATAGTTGCACTTTTGCATAAATTGTTTTTGAAAATTATTATTACTTTCAATTTTATAAATAATAAATTCCTCTTTCAATCTCGCTTATCTGTAGCAAAAAGTAAAAAAATGATGCTATCGAATTTCCAGAGAGAAAAATTTCGTTTTATTGGAGTTGAAAAAGCATCTTGATTGGTGAATTCGAGATACGTTTTCAAAAGCTTCTATCCTCAGCAAATTTTATCTAGTCCAGATAAAATCGTTTTATAAAAATACATGATGTTTGCTTACATTTTATCTCTTATTTTATAGCATTACATGAATGCCACGGATTCAGAAAGAAATAAGTTTAAATTCCTATTCATTTGTGTCCTTTGAAACATTTTTTTGTATAAAACCACCGTTTTAAAAAAGGAAATAATAACATACACACTATTTAAAGCTTTCTGTAGATAAAAACCATAATAATTTTAACATTACAGAGATTATAGATAGATTTTCGTAAACCTACGTTTAACAGTATATGGATAAATTCAAAGATTGCACGTGCAGTGACGTCAGAGGATAAACAAGTGCTGCCAGATTCCTTTTCGAAATCGCATAATGTGTGCTATCACATCAGCCCAAAGAATTAAGAACCTAAAAGATCTACCTGATTTCATTTTCCTTTAAAATGATTCTAAAAAGAAGAAGTTTTTTCTCGAGTAAAGTTGATTTCGACGCACTATTCGAAATCTCGGAAAAAGAACCTTTTGATAAACATCGGAGCTTTTACATCTGTTTGCCATGAATGGATGTTTTACAGTGCCGTCTTCGTAAAATGCTTAACGTGTTTGTGTGATCTGTTTTTACCCTTCTGTATATTCCGTAAAGTGCGAAACTATTTTTTTAAAAAAAATTAAACCACTGCTTGAGCAGTTTTTAATAGGATAAACAAATTTATCCAATTACTTAAGAATATTCTCAAGGGTTTATTTATTTATTTTTATTTGTTTGCTGCGAATTAAAAATGGATTTAATTGTAACTTGTACATAAATAGAAAACTGAGACTATTTTAATAATGTACGGTGATGCAATACTCATTGATTTAAAATTTTAAGCAAACGATAATTAAAAGGAAAATAATCAATTTCATTAGTTAATGAGATGAATTCTTTTGCAGCGTATATTGAATGAATTTAGGAACTGATAAATTGCGAAGAAGAAATAAGAATTTCAATTTATTTAAATGCATAAGTGAAATATCAATATAAATTAGTAATGGATGTTTATTTTAATTAAAGGTTTTTAGATTCGAATATTTCATCCTAAAATAAAAGTTTTTTTAAAATTTCCAACTGTGATATAACTGTATAATTTTTTTAAAACTGTTGCATTAAAATAATCACATGATTGAAATTATTTGTAAGTTTAACTTCCTAATTAATTGTATGAAAACTGAATGTATTGAAATTAATTGTATGTTTTACTAAACTTTACATAATGGTCCATATCTTGTTAGGTGCACCAATTCTATTTTATTTTTTATCGGCATTGCTATCGAATATTAAGAAAAATAGTTATTTAAGTTTGAACACGCTGCAGTTTATATGAGAACAGGAAAGAAATACTAAAATCTCAATAGTACTAAAATCTAATTGCTTCTACAATTTTATTTTGAAAGAAAAAAATAAAATATATATATTACTAAAATCTTAATAATCATTGATTATTTTTTTAATATATAAAAACACTATATATATATATATACACTGAAGTGACAAAAGTCATGGGATACCTCTTAATATCGTGTCGGCCCTCCTTTCGCCCGGCGAAGTGCAGCAACTCGACGTGGCATGGACTCAACAAGTCGTTGGAAGTCTTCTGCAGGAATATTGAGCCGTGCTGTCTCGATAGACGTCCATAATTGTGAAAGCGTTGATGGTGCAGGATTTTGGACACGAACAGACCTCTCGATGATGTCCCATAAATGCTCGATGGGATTCATGTCAAGTGATGTAGGTAGCCAGATCATTCGTTGGAATTGTCCAGAATGTTCTTCAAACCAATCGCGAACAGTTGTGGCCCGGTGACATGGCGCATTGTCATCCATAAAAATCCCATCGTTGTTTGGGTACATGAAGTCCATGAATGGCTGCAAGTGATCTCCAAGTAACTGAACATAAGCATTTCCAGTCAATGTTCGGTCCAGTCGCACCAGAGGACCAAGTCCATGCCATGAAAACAGCCCACACCATTACGGAGCCACCACCAGCTTGAACAGTGCCTTGCTGACAGTTTGGGTCCATGGCTTCGTGGAGTCTGCGCCACACCTCGAACCCTACCATCAGCTCTTACCAACTGAAATCGTGACTCATCGGACCAGGCCACGGTTTTCCATTCATCTAGGGACCAACCGATATGCTCACGTGCCCACGAGAGTCACTGCAAGCGATGTCGCTCTGTCAGTAAAGGCACTCGAGTCGGTCTTCTGCTGGAATAGCCCAAGAAAGCCAAATTTCTCCGCACAGTTCTAACAGACAAGTTCCTTGTACGTCCCACATTGATTTCTGCGGTTGACGCAGTGTTGCTTTGTCTGTTAGAATTGCAGACGTCGCCGGTCTCGGTCGTTAAGTGCAGGCGGTCGACCACTGCGCTGTCCATGGTGGGATGTTATGCCTGAAATTTCATACTCTCGGCACACTCTTGACACAGTGGATCTGGGAATGTTGAATTCTAAAGATTTCGAAATGGCATGACCCATGCGTCTAGCTCCAACTAACATTCCGCGTTCAAAGTCTGTTAATTCCCGTCGTGCGGTCATCATCACGTCAAAACCTCTTCATAATAACTTGAACAGAAATGAAAGCTCTGCGAAAGCACTGCGCATTTATACCTGTTCTACGCGATGCTACTGCCATCTGAAAATTTGCATATTGCTATCCCATGACTTTTGTCACTTCAGTGTATATATAACTACATTCAGTGTATATATAGCTGTATTATTAACTTAAAAACAAAAATACAATTTACAAGTTTTTAAAAACAAAATGTGGGAAAGAAACTGCTATTTCTTATGTTGCATATTAATTTGAAATTTTAATTCCTTTTTCTTTTATCAATTTAATTTTCAAGCAGATTATATGTCATTTCGAAAAAAAGGATGAACCTCCATTTTATTATTTTGGAAATATTTCATTGTAAATTGAATATTTGCTTTTTAATGAAACTGTAAATAAAAATTATTTACTTCATATGTTGCCAGAAACTTAATTTTGCTATAGTAACAGAATAAATATACTTCAAATTTAGTAATAAATTGGGTTTTCCTATGCATTTTTAAATACATGAAAAAACTATTACTTTTTAGATATCATTTTTTCAATTCATTTTAATTGGAAATGAATATTTTTCAATTATTTTATGAACTATGATTTCTTATTTCGTTGTCATAAGAATCACACTGTTTAAATAAGCAGGAATAAAAAGGATCGTGTTAAAATATTTGTGATTCAATATTTAGAATCAACAATAAACGACAACAACAAAAAGAGAACGAAGAACAATCATTCAAAGGAACTGTAATGTTTCTATCACAACTGGAAAGAAGTCATTCATTTTTTGAAACAATAAACAATTAGCTGTTTTGAAAATAATAATCTTCAGTTTCAATTTATTTCTTGACTTCATTTAAAAGAAAAACTTCTCCAAAAACAAATACAAAGGGAACCACTTTATCACCAGATCAATTCAATTCCATTACTTCCGAAACATAAATAATAAACCTATTTTTGAAACATAATTAAACTTTTATTTTATCTGAACGAGTTTCTTTTTGTTTTAGTAGAATAAATTGAATATAAATTCAATTTGAATATGGCTTTGAATATTATTCAGATCCTTATGATGTAAATTAAGAATCTATTTTTATAAATATAATGAATATATCTATCTAATATATACCTCATAAATGGTAAATTTTGCTATATATTCCGTTTAAAACGCCTAACACTTGCTAAAAGCTTCTTTAAAAATTTATGGTAATCATTTAATATTTTCTTTTTAAGGATATGTTATTATTTTATTTATCAATTTTTTTCTATAAGGATACTTTTCCTCAAAGGGATACTATTTATCACTAACAAATAATAATATTATTTTTGTATAATTAAGACCGGTGAAAACATATCTGTATTTTATCTATAGGTCTATCTTTAATATCTCTTTAAATATATTTATTATGGATATATGATCAGAGGTATTGAAATATATAGTTATTTGAAATAAATGTTTTAAATTTTGTTTTTAAATTTTCTTTCTTTAAAAAGGCTATTTGCATTTTTCCTGTTAAAAGCATATTTCTATTTTGTCTTCAATTTGCAAGAATTTGAATTTGAAAATTATTATTTGTAGCTCACGATTAATGTTTCGTCTATGTTAATTGGTAATTTTTCTGTCTATTTAAAATATTAATTTTAATTCGGCGATGTTAAATTTTTATCTGATATTTGGTGATATTTTTTTGTCAAAAATATATCAAAGTTTTTTTTTCTTGTAGTTTTTTTTCGTTTTATTTGTTCTCTTTCATTTTCTGCGACTGCGCTTTTTTTAAAAATGGATTGCAAACTAAGTATTGCAAATAATGATTGCTTATAAACTGGAAGTTTCTTTTTGGTTCCAAAGAGATCGTGAATTTGAAATTAATTCAGAGTTGGAATTCCAGAAATAGCACTTTATAGACTACAAAATCATGCTTGCTATGATTGGTATTTTTGTATATTTGAAAAGGATTTTTTTTTATTTAATAAATTTATTTTAGAAAAATATAAATATTTATCCAAAGTACTGAGACTCCCAAGAATTGATATTTTTTTTAATTTCAAAAGTTTTTCCTTTCTCAATGCAAGGAAATTTAATATCTTAATATTTCTCAAGGAAAAATTGAAATTAAAAAGAATACCGATTCGCAAAATATGTTTGTTTGAAATTGCAATAACAAAATAAATCAGACATATTTTTCATTTTTTTTTTTTTTTTTTAACTTATTTTTCAGATATAAATTAAGTTTCAACTTCAAAATTTATATACCCTGTACAAAGATACAATTTTCTTTAACAAATATATTTCGATAACTTTGTAGATTTAGTTTGTTTTTTATTAATATTTATTTAATTTAATTTTCAAAGGAAAATGTGTTTCTTCTTTTTAACAAATAGTAAACTGGAATGATAAAAAAAACATAATATTTAAAAAAAAATTTAAAAATATTTTCAACATTAATTTCTGTGTATGATATGTTCAGATAAAATAAGACATTAATTTTTCTTGTTATGTAATTTTCGAAGAAAATGTATAAAATTGCCATAACTATTTGTTTATCGTAACAAATAGTTAAATTTAAAAATATTTGAGGCAATTCATATTCGCATATTTAAGTATAAGTTTAGCTGTGTGTCTAGTACCCATTTTTTTATTATTAAAATTAGTTATGAAAAGGAGAAGTGATATCGGAAGTAATTAAAAAGTTCAAAAAATTGAACTTAATAATGTAAAAATGTTAAATAAGGGAAAAAAGATCATAAGATGAACCACCGACTAATTTAAATATTATTATTATTAAACAAAATGTTAGATTTCTATATTATAATTATTTATAGAAGGTCTTTTTTAAAATTCTTTCTTTAAATACATTATTAAAAAAAAAACCAGTATCACTTGAAAGTCATTCATATTGATTAGTATGTGTTAATACAGCTGTAATGCATAGCCGTGTTATTAAATTAAAAACAAAAATACAGTCTACAAGCATTCAGAAATTGTTCTTTTTTCTGCAATATTTTAAACAAAATGCCATTATGTATTTCTTAATTCTCCTATTAATATGTAAAAACCTTTATAAAGATGGACATCTTTATAACCTTTTTATAAAGATGTGTTATATCTTATATAAAAAAAACAATTTCAGGTTAGAATAATTAGAAATTATTCGTGGTTAGAATAATTTAGAAACATTGACATATTCTTTGGGAAAAAAATCTCTCAATTGAACTTCAAAATCAGTAAGAAATATTAAAGAATCAGTGAAATTGTTTTCTTGATCTATTCATTTAAAATAATGAATTTAAATATTTTAAATGATCCATTCGGCTAAATGATTTATTCGGCTTTAAATAATACTAAAATATTTGTTTTGAAATGAAAGGAAATAATTGTACTGATTGTAATTGTATTTAATGATTATTAAATTTGAAAATTAATATAATTTTCGATTTCATAAATAGGAAATTCCTCTATTTCAATTTCTGTCATTCGTAGCAAAAAATAAAAAAATGATGCTATCGAATTTCTAAAAGTAAATTATGGAGTAAAAGCTTGGTAAATTCGAGATCCTTTTTCAAAAGATTCTATCCTCACCAAATTTTATCTAGTCCAGATAAAATCGTTTTATAAAAATACATCATGTTTGTTTACATTTTATCTCTTATTTTATAGCATTACATGAATGCCACGGAAGCAGAAAGAAATAAGTTTAGATTCCTATTCAACTGTTTCCTTAGAAACTTTTTTTTTTATAAAATCACCGTTTTAAAAATGAAATAATATAATACACAGTATTTAAAGATTTCTGTATAAAACCCGCGATAATATTAATATTACAGAGATTACATAAATAGATATCCAAAAACCTAAATTTAATAGTATATGGACGAACTCAAAGATTATGCATGCAGTGACGTCAGAGAACAAACATGTGTTGCCAGATTCCTTTTCGAAATCGCATTCGATGTTAGAAAAAGAAACTATAACCAACAGGATTCTTGCAGTTGTCAATAGAAAATATTTTCTTTTAAAAGAGAGAGAGATAAAATTTGTACTATCACATCAGCCCAAAGAATTAAGATCTTAAAAAATCTGCTTGATTTCATTTTCCTTTAAAATGATTTTAAAAAGAAAAAGCTTTTTCAGGAGAAAAGTTGATTTCGACGCAATATTCGAAATCTCGGAAAAAGAATCTTTTGATAAACATCGGAGCTTTCACATCTGTTTGCCATGAATGGATGTTTTATAGTGCCGTCTTCGTAAAATGCATGCCTTGTTTGTGTGGTCTTTTTTTACCCTTTTGAATATTCTGTATAGTGCGAAACTATTTTTTAAACAAATTAAACCGCTGCTTGAGCAGTTTTTAATAGGATAAAGAAGTTTATCCAATTACTTAACAAAATTCTCAAGGGTTTATTATTATTTTTTTTGTTTGTTGCGAATTAAAAGTGAATTTAATTGCAACTTGTGCATAAATAGAAAACTGAGATTATTTTAATAATGTGCGGTAACGTAATACCCAATGATTTCCAATTTATTTAAAATTTTAAACAAGGGATAATTAATAAAAATAATTAGTTTCGTTCGTTAATGAGGTGGAATTTTTATTTACATTGCTATAAAATATTAAGAAAAATAGTTATTAATACGCTAGAGTTTATATGAGAATAGAAAAAAAATAAATTATACAATTTTTACTCAATAATAATTAAATCTAAATACATCTACAATTTTATTTTGCAAGAAAAAAATAGAATATATTATTTAAAATCTTAATAATGAATGTTTATGTATATAAATGATTACAAATTATTACTGTATTATTTTATCTCAAATTATCGTATTATTTAATGCATGTGTATACAAGTAATAAGTAATACAATAATTACAAAATTAGATTTTTGTATGTATATATATATAGGAAAATTAAAAGATATCCTTCCATAAGTTATACAATTTGAGAATAAGTTCACTAATTTGACATTATTATTAATTAACTGAACTATTTTTTTAAAGCTGTTATATTTCTTTATATTTATTTATTTAATTAATATAACTCCTGTTGTTTTAATGTGTTCCTAATGTGGTTTTATATGTGGCTTCCTTACAAGTAAAGTTCCTCTAACTAAAAACTTTACTTATAAGGAAAAAAATAAAATAAATCTTAAGTCAACCTTTATAATCATGCGTCTTCAAAATCGTTGAAGTACATATTGAAAATATTTCTTTTGTCAGTTTTTTCAATTGTTACAATTGGTGTTGTGCATAAAATAATTAATTAAAAATAATAGAAGTCAGCGAAGGCAGCAAAGATTTATGATTTTTATAAGATCAGCCATGTTTTTTTTTTTTTTTTTTTTTTTTTTTTTTTTTTGTGTGTTAAATATTTATCGTTATTTTCCACTCAGTTTTCTTTTATATTTTTTGAAGATGATGAAAAAACATTTGTTGACACCAAAATTACTTGTAAATTAATTATAATTTAATATTATGGTTGGATTATTTTAAAAAACAAAAAAATATATGCCTATAAAAAAATTGCCTATAAAAAAAATTTGCCTATAAAAAATAAATACAAATTTTAACATAGATTCCAGTAACAAAAATAATAAAATAAATAAAACTTATCAACAAAAACACATTTTCAATTTTATTTAATGGTTAATGATCTTAATATCTAATACTAAATTCAAAAATATTAAACTAACGTTAAATACATTTACTGTGAAAAACAACTCGTATTCAATTAAATATTTGTTAGATAAAGGAAATTCTTTGTCGGTTAATATTTTATCTACATCGTCAGTGAAAATATATATAAAATAATATATATATATATATACACGTATATATCAATAAGTAACAAAAGGAACTCTTACTTATTAACTCTTACAAAAAGAAATTACCATATTTTAACCCCATCACTTAAAACAATAGCCTTCCTTTCTTTATACATAAATATAAAAAAAGGAGATTTTTTTATCATACATAACAATTTTCTTTTATATTTCTGCAAAGTTATAAAGTATTGCAATTTTATATCGTTGCAACGTTATTGCAAGTGGGATAAGAAATAACAACAGTATATTTTATTAAAGAGTATTTTAAAACAAATAATGTTATAGCGCAATAAATTCTTTGAAAATAATTATTTTAAATGAGTAAAAAAAAATCACAGATCAAGAAAAACATTTCTCTGATTCTTTAATATTTTGTAACTGATATTGAAGTTGAATCTTGAGAGATAATTTTAAAATAATGGAAAAGTAAAAGACTTTTATTTCTTTATTTAATGGAATGTGACAATGTCTTAGCATAGTTATATGTAAGAGAAATATTTTTGTAACTTTCTTAACTTTTCAAATAATAATTACCCTTCGAACAATTTTGCAAGCAAAAAAAAAAATATTTTTAAGACGCAAAGCTTTTTCTTATGAATTTTTTTTTTCCTAAAGAATATGTGAATGTTTCTAAGTTATTCTAACCACAACTATTGAAATTAAATTTCTTTTATATAAGATATAACACATCTTTAAAAAAAGATTTTATATTTCAATTGCAGAATTAAGAAATACGGAATGACATTTTGTTTTAAATGTTGAAGAAAAAGAACAATTTATGATTTTTTTTTAAAATTACCTTAAGGGTATGTTATGTATAAGCTATAAGCCTATGTATTCTTTAAAAAAATGGAAAATGTATTTAATATATGTATTAATTCTTGGTCTTTTTAATTAATAATATCTGTAAAAAAATTAATTAGACATTAACATATTTATTTCAATGTTTTAAAAATAGAATGTTTTAATCAATTTTAGCAACATTTCTAACACAAGATGATTTATTATAATAAAACTAAATTATTACAATATTGTTCTAAATTTCACATATATTAAAATTAGTATTATTTAATTAATTAAATTAGTAATATTTATAATTAATTATCTATAATGCTCTTATATACTAAAATTTAAAACTAGTTTATTGATCAGTATTTTCAATTCTCAAACTAGTGATCACTTTTTTATTTTAGGCTAGTGATCATTATTTGTCAACTTGATTACACACCAAGTGCTATTATAACTGGAAGTTATTGATCCATTAAAGAATTGAAGAACATTGAAGTGTTATTATGAAACATTAAATTTCAAACATTGTACTTAGAATTAATTTTGCAGAAGATTATTTTCATTGGCACATTGAAAACATCGTTAATAATTTTATAAATAATCACGTTGCTGACGAAATGCTTAAGATGTTCCTGTGGAGGCTGAGCACCATGGAGCCATCCCTCAATATCTGAAGCCAGATGCAATTCAATATTTTGTCAATCACCCTTTAATTTGAGAGACCTATTAAGATTGTCCTTAAAGGTCTCCTGCGTAACACTCTGCGGGAAGAAACTAGATAGGCCTTGGCACTTAAAGACTTCAATGATATAAATATTACTTAAAGCATCAAAGCTAATACGAACATTCCTCTGGCTATTGGGGATAGCTTGTTTTACCTCGTTGAGAGGACAGTAATTAAATCTTTAAACTAAATCGGTTACTTTATCTTAGTGCAAAGATTGAGAAATTCAATAAGACTTACAACCGATCAGTGCTTGTGATGCAATTACTTTCATCACAGTTCGGGGGCAACGGACAACGGGCGTACCTGTTACGGAGTTCCTATGTGGTTTTAAGAACCACGATACCTCCACATCGTAAAATAGTTAAAGAATTAGCACAAAATGTAGTTACTTCAATTATATTCATCACAGTTCACAGAATTGTGACTGGTTGATGGTGGTTACGCTGGTTGACCGATGGTTACGCTGATTACTGGCCTTCGTATATGTTACTGGAAATCGGATAATATGTTCAAAAATCCCTGAATTTTCTAATTCTGTGAATAATTATCACCTTTAGTGCTACGGTAAAAAATATCTTAAGCTATATGCAACTTTTTGTGTGCAAGACTTTAATATTCAGAGAAATGATTGCCTTCCGGTTCTTTGATGGACTGCAGTTTTGGTTGACATATTTGTCCATCCTCAACTTATATTAATATATCCTTTTAATAGTACGCAATGCACTCTTATGAATATCAACTTTCCGTATCACTCCCCCATACACAATTGCTCTATTTATATTCCTAATCATATTTCCAAAACTTCATTTAGATCATAATATTAATATTCTTCTTCATATAAATAATTCCACTATTTTTATGGGTATTTTAATGTTCCTGTATTTAGAAGAGACTAAGTGCACTGTTACAAATATGAATTTTTTTTAATAATTTAGCCAAATCAATTTGATCTCAACATTCTTGGGCCTGGCCCCTCCTACTCATTTTGGACAAAATTCTTTTTCTATTATTGATCCCTCTTTAGCTAATAATTTTCACTAATTGAGTATAATATTGACGTTATTCCTGAACTCTCATAACATAATTCAGTAATTGTAAATTTCCATATTTATTTTTTATTTTAATGAAATTCTTCATACGTGTAATATAAATACTAACTGAGCAGCTTTTAATTCGCATCTTGATAACTCTACTGATTATTTCCCTTTTAAATTCACATTTCCTCAAGAATAGGATCTTGAAGATGTTTCACTTACCAACAAAATTCTCAACTCGTGTTAAGCTTCATCTAAATCTATTTCTCACGACAAAAGACATTTTCTTTATTCTTATATTAAGTTTATCAGAACAGGAACAAAACTACAAAATATTGACATTTCTTTTGGGACCGTGCTAAAAAAATACATTTATAATTATGCACAGACTTAATACCACTACTGCAAACCTGTCACAAACCTGTAAGCCTGTCGGCGGTTCCCCCTATTATCTCTTTTTTAGCAATATTTTTGTACTTTTTAAGTACTTCTTAATTCATTTAATGCCTAATTTTAATAATAAATAATGTCATAATAATTCAATGGGCTTTGATAAAAAAAAAAGCCGCTTATCATTCATGTCAAAGACAGAAGCATATGGCTACTTCGAAGCTTCATTCATCTACCAAACCTGTTCAGCTAATCCTTTTTTATTTCCATTGAAATATTAAAAACATTGTTAAACAACATACTGAAATCCTGCTATCCGTCTTCATTTATCATTAAACATTCTTTCATATCATACAATGCTGAACATGGGGCCTGAATGGCCAAGTGTCTAGCGCTCGGTGCCACAGGTTTCGGGTTCGAGTCCCGGAGGTGCCATAGATGTTTGTAGTGGTTCGGAATCCACTTTAAGTCGTATGTCCCGGTCTCCCATGACTGTAACAGCGTCACGGAGTCAAAGTCAGACTTCTACTTACGGATGTTCCATCAGAACAGAAGCTGCATTCCTTTTCCCTCCTTCCATGACGGACAAGAACAACAACAATGCTAAACAAATATCCTTTTATTCAATTATATATTGAAAAGTACAAGAGCCCTTAAAAATTATTTCATTAAATCATAAGAAGTAGTTATGCAATATATCGCCCAAGCTGTAGTTTTCTAAAGTTATGCTGGATACATAGTTATAATTTATAACAAATTGTTAAATTTATACTGGATGCATAAATTTACATATCTGTTAAATATTTAATTACATATATATGTTAAAATTATTATATGTTATAATTTATATATATATATATATATAACATTATACTTGATATAAAAATATATTGTAAATTTTCTTCTAAAATTATACAACAAGAAGAAAATTTAATATCATATTTTATCTGTAAATACGTGTATTATATTTTATATGTTTATAGTTACACATAAAGTAATATTGAAAATATTTTACATTTTTTTAATATTATGCTTCTTCATTTTTAATCATTCTAGTTTACTATTTGTTAAAAAGCAGAAATAAATTTCATTTTGAAAATAAATTAAATATATATTAACAAAAAAAAATCAATCTAAATATGCAAAATTTCAAAATGTATCTACCAAAGGAAATTGTTTCTTTGTACAGGGTATATAAATTTTGAAATTGTAACTTAATTTAAATCTGAAAAATAAGTTAACGAATAAAAAATGAAAAATATGTCTGATTTATTTCGTTATTACAATCTCAGACAAACATATTTTTCGAATCGGTATTCTTTTTAATTTCAAATTTTCCTTGAGAAGTATTAGGATATTAAATCTCCTTGTATTGGGAAAGGAAAAACCTTTTGAAATAAAACAGATTCGTTCTTAGAAAATAAACTAATCCAGATAAATATTTGTATTTTTCTAACACAATTTAAGGTAATAAAAAAATCTTTCTAAAATCTACAAAAATACCAACCATAGCAAACATGATTTTGTAGTCTATAAAGGGCTATTTCTATAATTCCAACTCTGAAATAATTTTAAATTCATAATTTCATTCTTAAATTCGTTTTTAAAAATAAACAGTCTCAGAAAGTCAAAGATAATAAATAAAACGAAAGAAAATTACAAAAATAACTTTTTTACGATTTATGTTAGACAAAATATATCACCAAGTATGAGATAAAAATTTAGCATCACCTAATTAAAATTAATATTTTAAATTGACTGAAAAATTATCAGATAACATAGGAATTTTAGATTAAAAATTAATCTGTACAACAACATCAACTACATCAACTACATCAACATACTACATCAACTACATATAACTACATCAACATACAACAACATCAACTGTACATCAAACAGCGTTTTCAAATTTATTACAATCAATCATTATTTGCAATTCTTAGTTTGATCCATTAAAAAACTTTGAAAAAAGCACAGTAAAAACAGATAAAATAAAAAAAGCACAATAAATTTTAAAAAGCGCAGTCTTATAAAATCAAAGATGACAAATAAAACGAAAGAAAAATTATAAAGTTCCTTCTATTTATTTTTAACAAAATATTTATATCACCAAGTATCAGATAACAATTTAGCATCGCCTAATTTAAAATTAATATTTTAAACTGACTGAAAAATTACCAATTAAGATAGGCGAAACATTAACCGTGATCTACAAATAAAATTTTCAAATTCAAACTCTTACAAATTGAGGACGAAATAGAAATATGCTTTTAACAGGAAAAAGGCAAATGACCTTTTTAAGAAAAGGAAGTTTACAAAAAAAATTAAAACATTTATTTCAAATAACTGTATACTTCAATATCTTTTATCATATATCTATAATAAATATATTTAGAGAGATATGAACATAGATATATAAATAAAATACAGATATGTATTCACCGGGCTTAATTATATAAAAAAAATATCATTATTTGTTAGTTATAAATATCATTCCTTTAAAGGAAAAGTATCCTTATAGAAAAAATTGATAAATAAAATAATATAATATCCTTAAAAAGAAAATATTAAATGATTACTATAAATTTTTAAAGAAGCTTTTAGTAAGTGTTAGGCGTTTTAAATGGAATATATAGCAAAATTTACCATTTAAGAGTTCACTATATATTCATTATATTTATAAAAATAGATTCTTAATTCATTTTCTATAATAAGAACCTGAATAATATTCAAACACATATTCAAATTGAATTTATATTCAATTTCTTCTACTAATACAAAAAGTATCTCGGTCAGATAAAATAAAAATTTAATTGTGTTTCAAAAATAGGTTTATTATTTATGTTTCGGAAGTAATGGAAATTGAATTGATCTTTTGATAAAAGTACTTCCCTTTGTATTTGTTTTTCGAGAAATTTTTCTTTTAAATGAAGTCAAGAAATAAACTGAAACTGCAGATTATTATTTTTAAAACATCTAATCGTTTAATGTTTCAAGAAATAAGTAACTTCTTTCCAATTGTGATAGAACCATTACAGTACCTTTGAATGATTGTTCTTCTTTTTCTTTTTGTTGTTGTTGTTTATTTTGATTCTAAATATTGAATCACAAATATTTTAACACGATCCTTTTTATTCTTGCTTATTTCAACAGAGTTATTCTTATGACAACGAAATTAAAAATCAGAGTTTATAAAATAACTGAAAAATATTCATTTCCAATTAAAACGAATTGAAAAAAATAATATCTAGAAAGCTATTACTTTTTATAGAGAATCTAGAAATATATAGGAAAATCCCTTTTTTATTACAAGATTTGAATTATATTTATTATTTTACTACAACAAAATTAATTGAATCAACAAAATTCAGGCAACATATGAGGTAAATAACTTTTTCTTTTTTTTTTTTTTTAAGTTTCATTAAAAAGCAAATATTCAATTTATAATAGAATGTTTCCAAATAAATAAAAGAGATTCAATTTATATACTGCAATAAGGTTTTTCCCTTTTTTTAATTGCATTATGGGTAAAATAATTTCTAAATATTTTTCTCTGCGGGAAAATTAGATTGAATACAGAAAAGGAATTCAGAACTGAAATTAATATGCAACATAAAAATAACATTTTCTTTCAAATATTTTGATTATAAATGCTTGTGAATTGTATTTTTGTTTTGATGTTAATAACACGTCTATGCATTACAGCTGTATTAACACATACTAATCAATATGAATGATTTTCAAATGATACTGGGTTTTTTTTATAGTAATATATTTAAAGAAAGAATTTTAAAAAATACCTTCTATAAATAATTGTATTATTAAAATCTAATATTTTGTTTAATACATTTCAGATATGGTTGTGAAAATTCTATATAATTTTCTTCAAACATTGAAGCATTTAGTGGCAATAGTAATGATTATTCATCAATTTAGAATTTTAGCAATTATAATAATATTTTAATAATATTTTTTATTTATTTTTAACAAACATTTAATAATAATTACGTCTCTTAAATTATATAGATTTTTTTATTAGTAACAAATTAAATATTTTTTTCATCTTATTACTGCAATAAATCACACAATAAATGAAATGTCTGATTTCTAACAAACACGGAAGCAAAAAATATTTTATTCTATATTTAATAATAGGTAATTCAAAATAGAAAGTCCATTTATTTTCTGAATCATTTTTATTTCATTTTATTTAATGCAATAAAATATAATTTTTGTTGTAATATATAAATCCAAATAACTCAGCAACATAATTAAATTGATAATTTTAAATAATTAAAAAATGAAATTCAATGACATCTATATTTCCTTTTAAAATTTGATCATTTTTATAAATAAACATTGATTATCTAAGTTTTAAATAATATATACATATATATATATTCTTTTTTTTCTTTCAAAATAAAATTGTAAACCACATAGATTTAATTATTATTGAGTGCAATTGTATATTTGGTTGAGTGCACGTTTTCTCTTCTCATATAAACTCCAGCGTGCTCAGACTTAAATAATTATTTTTCTTAATATTTTATAGCAATTCAAATAAAAAAAAATAATAAAATTGGTGCACATAACAAGATATGGTTCATTATATAAGTTATAACTTTTAAAAAATTATACTGTTATATCACAGTTTGAAATTTTTTTGAATCTTATTTTATAGTGATAAATTCTAATCCAAAAAACTTCAATTAAAAATAAACATCTATCAATAATTCACATTGATATTTCACTTATGTCTTCACATAAAATGCACTCAAACTTTTACTTCCAAAATTCATTTAATATATGCTGCAGAAAAGAATCCATCTCATTAACTAACTAAACTGATTGTGTTTTTATTAATTATCGCTTGTTTAAAATTTTAAACAAATTGGAAATTACTTATATTATTAATAGAGTCTCAGTTTTCTATTTATGCACAAATTGCAATTAAATCCACTTTTAATTCGCAGCAAACAAAAAATGAACCTCTGAGAATTTTCTTAAGTAATTGGATAAACTTGTTTATACTATTAAAAACTGCTCAAGCAGCGGTTTAATTTTATTTAAAAAGTATTTTACAGAATATGTATAAGTTAAAAAAAGATCACACAAACATGGTAAGCATTTTACGAAGACGGCACTATAAAACATCCATTCATTGCAAACAGATGTGAAAGCTCCGATGTTTATCAAAAGTTTCTTTATCCGAGATTTCGAATATTGCGTCGAAATCAACTTTTCTGGAGAAAAAGTTTTTCTTTTTAGAATCACTTTAAAATAAAATGAAATCAAGCAAATCTTTTAAGATCTTAAATCTTTATGCTGATGCGATAGCACACATTTTATATCTCTCTCTTTTAAAAGAAAATATTTTCTGTTGACAACTGCGAGAATCCTGTTGGTTACAGTTTCTTTTTTCTAACAGGAAATTCGATTTTAAAAAGGAATCAATATAACAAACTAGAAATATAGATGTTTTTAATAGGAAAAAAAAGCAAACGGCTTTTATTAAGAAAAGTTAATTTGCAGACAAATTTTAAAACATTTATTTGCAATAAATTATCTGTTATCAAATAACGATAATAAGTATATATAGAGAGATAAATATGTAGATAGATAGATATAGATATAATATAGATATGTATTCCGAGGTAATAATTTTCCTTCTTGAATTATATAAAAAATATTATTATTGGTTAGTTATAAATATTATACCTTTAAAAGTATCCTTGTAAAATAAATTTATAAGAAAATAATAATATATCGTTATAGAAAACATTAAATGAATACCATAAAATTTTTAAGACGTTTTTAGCAAGTGTTAGGAGTTTTAATGGGAATAATACATAAGAGAATATTACCATTTCATAACTCATTATATATATTTATATAAATATATTCTACCTTCTTTTTCTATCATAAGAATATTAATAACATTCAAAGTTGTATTGAAATTGAATTTATATTTAATTTATTCTACTAATACAAAAAGTAACTCGTTCAGATAAAGTATTCAGTTTAATTGAGCTTTAAAAACAGGTTTATTGCTTATGTTTCGGAAGTAATGGAAATTGAATTGATCTTTTGATAAAGTTCTTCCCTCTGTATTTGTTTTTCGAGACATTTTTTCTTTTAAATGAAACCAAGAAATGAACTGAAACTGAAAATTATTATTTTCAAAACAGCTAATCGTTTAATATTTCAAAAAAAAAAAAATAAATAACTTGTTTACAGTTGTGATAGAAACATTATAATTCCTTTGAATGATTTTTTTTTTTTTTTTCATTTTGTTGTTTTCTTTTATTGTTCATTCTAAACATTGAATCTATATTCTTCTTTTGAATTATAATTCCATTGAATGTTTCTTTTTTCGTTTTGTTGTTGTTGTTTACAATTAAATCTAAATAGTGAATAAAAAATATTTTGCCATGATAGTTTTTATTCTTGCTTATTACATCAGTATAATTCTTAAGGCAATAAAATCATCATTTATAAAATAATTAAAGAACATTCTTTTTCAATTAAAATGAATTGAAAAAAAGGATATCTAGAAATGAATTGTTTTTTACAGACATCTAGAGATACATAGGAAAATCTAATTTATTACTAAATTTGAAGTATGTTTATTCTGTTACTATATACTTTCGTTGAAATATATAAATACAAATAACTCAATAATAAAATTAGATTGATAAATTTAAATAATTAAAAATTAAATTTAATGACATCTGTATTTCCTTTTATAATTTCATCATTTATATAAATAAACATTGATTATCAAAGTTTCTTAATATTTTACAGCAATGCAAATAAAAAAATAATATAAAATAGGTGCACGTAACAAGATATGGTTAATTTTAAAAGTTATAACTTTAAACTAAGTTATACATTTATATCACGGTTTGAAATATTTTTAAATTTTATTTTATAGCAATAAATCCAAAAAAAATTTAATTAAAAATAAACATCCATTCATAAATCATATTATTTCTCTTTGGTTTTTAAATAAATTAATACAAATTCCTATTTCCATAATTCATTCAATATACGCTACAGAAAAGATTCCCTCTCATCAACTAATCAATCTGATTCTTTTTTTTATTTACTATCTCTTGTTTAAAATTTAAAATAAAATACAAATCACTGAGTACTACATTAAAGTACATAATTAAAATAGTCCAAGTTTTCTATTTATGCACAAGTTGATATTAAATCCCCTTTTAATTCGCAGAAAACAAAAAATAATAATAATAAACCCTTGATAACTTTCTTAAGTAATTGGATAAACTTGTTTATCCTATTAAAAACTGCTCAAGCAGCGGTTTAATATTTTTAAAAAATAGTTTCGCACTATACAGAATACACAGAAGGGTAAAAAACGATCACACAAACACGGTAAGCATTTTACGAAGAAACTATAAAACATTCATTCCTGGCAAACAGATGTGAAAAAGCTCCGATGTTTATCAAAAGGTTCTTTTTCCGAGATTTCGAATATTGCGTCGAAATCAACTTTTCTCGAGAAAAAAGCTTTTCTTTTTAAAAGAAAACGAAATCAAGCAGATCTTTTAAGATCTTAATTCTTTGGGCTGATGCGATAGCACATGTTTCATCGCTCTCTCTCTCTCTCTCTCTCTTTTCTCTTTTAAAAGAAAATATTTTCTGTTGGCAACTGCGAGAATCCTGTTGGTTACAGCTTCTTTTTTCTAACAATGCGACTTCGAAAAGGAATCTGGCAACACGTGTTTGTTCATGACGTCATTGCACGTGCAATTTTTGAATTCATCCATATACTATTAAATTTAGGTTTTCGGAAATCTATCTGTAATCTCTGTAATAACAATATTAGCGGGCTTTTTGTGTATAGAACGCTTTAAATAGTGTGCATTTTATTATTTCATTTTTTTAAAAAGTGGTTCTATACTAAAAAATGTTTCAAAGGAAAATGATGAATAGGAATCTAAACTTATTTCTTTCTGGGTCCGTGGCAAACATGTGAGGCTATAAAATAAGAGATAAAATGTAAACAAACATGGTATATTTTTAGAAAACGATTTTATCTGGACTAGATAAAATTTCCTGAAGATAGAATCTTTTGAAAACGTATCTCAAATTCACCAATCACTGAGGCTTTTACTGCTCAAATAAAACGATATTTTCTTCACTAGAAATTCGATAGATTCATTTTTTTTTTTTTTTTTTGGCCACGAATGACTGAGATTGAAAGAAGAATTTCTTATTTATAAGATCGAAAATAATATTAATTTTCAAATTTATTATTCATTAAATACAATTATAATTAGTATAAATATTTAATTTCATTTTAAAACAAATATTTTAGCATTAATTAAAGCCCAAGAAATTCTTTGAAAATAATGATTTTAAAATCATTATTTTAAATGAATAAAAACAACAGATGAAGAAAACAATTTTTCTGATGCTTTAAAATTCGTTACTGATTTTGAAGTTGAATTTGAGAGATAGTTTTAAAATAAAAGACTTTTACTCTTTTACTTAATGGAACGTGGCAATGTCTTAGCATAGTTATGTAAGAAAAATCTTTTTCTAACTATTTCTTAACTTTTCAAATAATAATTGCCCTTCGAGCCATTTTGCAAGGAAAAAAAATTACTTTTAAGAAGCAAATTTTTTTTTTCAAAGAATATGTCAATGTTTTTAAATTATTCTAACCACAACTATTGAAATTAATTTTTTTTATATAAGATATATCACATCTTTATAAAAGTTTTTGCATTTGAATAACAGAATTAAGAAATACGGAATGACATTTTGTTTTAAATCTCGTAGAAAAAGAAAAATTTATAATTTGCAATGTATAATTTTTTGAAGAAAAAGACAATTTATAAATTTTTCATTCAAATTACCTTACGGGCATGTCATTTATAAGCTTTAAGCCTAGATATACAACCTGAAAATGAATTTAATATTTATATTATCTCTTGGTTTTTTTTAAATTTTTAGGTAATAATATCTATATAAAATATTAATTAGAAGTTAACATATTTATTTATTTATTACAATGGTAGAAAAATAGAATGTTTTAATCAATTTTAGTAAAATTTTAAACGTTACATATTTTATTAAACTTAAATTAAATTGTTATAATGTAATTAATTTATTACAAGGAAATTTATTTATTACAACACAATTTATTCATTATAATGCAATCAAAAATTTTGTAAAAATTAACAAAAATAAATTGATATCTATTTGAAAATATAAATAAATTGCATGTATTTTATCGAATTACAATGAATTTTTAATAAGTTTTTTTTTTAATTTAAAAATTATCTATATAATAAATCATAATATATAATTATATATTAAATACTTTTACCACACGAAAATATCTGCCATAAATTTTGACATACATTGGAATTAGTCATATTTTAAATTAATTGTCTATAATGATCTTATGTACTAAAATTAAAAGCTAGTTCATTGATGATCAATTTAAATTCTCAAGCTAGTGATCCTTTTATTAATTTAGGCTAGTTATCATTATTTCTCAACATGCCAATATTCCATGAATCCAGTGTTATTAGAACTGAAAGTTATTGATTCAGTAAAGAATTAAAAATAATTGTAGAACATTGAAGTATTGTTACGAAACATTAAATTTAAAACATCGTATTTAGAATAATTTTGTTCCAACTTCCAGAAGATTGTTTTCATTGTATTATTAAAAAATTGTTAATAATTTTGTAAATAATCACGTTTGCCGAGGAAATGCTTAAGATGTTCCTGAGGAGCCATCACTCAATATCTGAAGCACGATGCAATTCAATATTTCGCCATCACCCCTTAATTTGAGAGACCTATTAAGGTTGTCCTTAAAGGTCTCCTGCGTAACACTCCACGGGAAGAAATTAGATAGGCCTTGACACTTAAAGACTTCAATGATGTAAAATTTACTTAAAGCATCTAAGTGAATACAAAGCAGCCTATGACTATTGGCTTGCTAGTTTTACCTCATTAAGAGGTCAGCAATTAAATCTTTAAACTAAACTAAATCAGCTATTTTACCTTATTGGAAAGATTGAGAAATTCAATAAAAGACCTATAACCGATCAGTGCTTTCGATGCAACTACTTTCGTCACAGCTCATAGAATTGTGACTATTTGATGGTGATTACGCTGCTTGATCGATTGTTACGCTGATTACTGACCATCGTATATGCTACTGGAAAGCAGGTAATATGTTCTAAAATCCCTGATTTTTTTAATTCTGGGAATAATCATCATCTTTAGTGCTACCGCAAAAAAAACGTCTTAAGCTATATGCACATTTTAGTGTGGAAGGGTATATTGTTCATAGAAATGACCGTTCTCCGGACCTTTGGTGGTACTGCAATTTTGATTCACAACACTGGAACCTGATTTTTTTCATGGTATTAATGTTCTTCTTTCAAATAATATATCCATTATTTTGAATGGGAATTTTAATGTTCCCCACATTTCGGGACGATATACTAAGTGCAATACTACAAATGCGATTTTGTTTTTAAAAAACTTTAGCCAATCAATCTGATCTTGACATTCTTGAATTAGTCCGCCCACTCCTACATATATTGAACAAAATTCGGTTTCCATTATTAATCTCGTCTTAACTGATACCTTTCACTGTAATTTTGATATTAACACTATTGTCGAAAAGGATGCCGAACTAGAACTTTTTGATTTGTATGTCACGCGAACACTTTTCCTTTCTTAACTGTAACCAACCGTACCTCGGTTAAAAAACTTTTTTTCGCGCGCTGTATTTTTAGGAACTTGCTTGTTAGTGGTTAGCCGCGCTAAGATGCGGTTTCTCTGTCTGTATGTCTGTCCAATAAATTTTTTTATCATCTCGTCATTAATATGCTTAATAAAAGTAATTTAAAAGGAATATTGGAATCAATTGGCTGCATCCCGCCCCTTTGGATATCTCTTTCTTAATAATCCTGGGAACTGGAAGGGTAAGAGAAATTTTGTATGAACCTTTCTAGTTTTATTTTGGAGGATTGTTTTGGTGAGGTAAAAACTATTTCTGGACTCTCATCAGATCGTAATCCGGTAATTGTTAATTTCCATATTGTTTTTCATGTTATTTAAATTCTTCGTAAGTGTATTGTAAGTGTATATGGGCGCTTTTAATTCACACATTGATAACTAGATTAATAATTTCTTTTTTAAAAACACATTTCTACAAGAATAGCTTCAAGTTCACTTGCCAACTATACTCTCAACTTATATTATACTTCTTATATTATATTATTACTTCTTCTTTTCATATTTAAGTTTAATATTCAAAAATAGCAGAATAACTCAATGGGCTTTGACCAAACGAGCATTTTATCGTTCATCTCAAAGACAGAAGCATGTGGCTACTTCGAAACCAATGAGTTTCGTACATCTATTCAATCTGTTCAACCTATTTTTGTTTTCATTGAAATATTAAAAACATTGTTCAATAATACACTGAAATCTTGCCATCTATCTTCATTTATTACAAAGCATTCTTTCATATCATACAATGATAAACATATATCGTTTTATTCGATTAGATATTAAAAAATATAAGAATTCTTAGAAATTCTTTTGTTAAATCATAAGAAGTAGTTATACAATATCTCGCCTATGATGTAGTTTTCTAGACTTATGCTGGATACATTGTTATAAATAAAGCAAAAGTTTATAAAAAAACAAATAGATATTATATATATGTTAAATATTTAATTATATCTATGTTAAAGCTATTATAAATTATATGTTATAATTTATATAGATGTTAAAATTATACTGGATGCAAAAATTCATACTTGAATATGCGAACATGAATTATAAAAACTATGTGTTAATGTAACTATGATACTTTAAATAAAAAATTGTGGCAGAAAAACTAATATCATATTTTATATGAACACATCATTCACACAAAATAATGTTGAAAATATTTTACATTTTATTAAATATTATATATTTTTTATTTTTAATCAATCTTGTTTACTATTTGGTATAAAGGAGAAATAAATTTTGCTCTGAAAATTAAATTAAATAAATATTAATAAAAAATAAATCTAAATCAAAGTTACCAAAACATATGTGCTAAAAAATTTTTTTCTTTGTACAAAGTATATACATTTTGAAGTTAAAACTTAATTTATATCTGAAAAATAAGTTAAAAAATAAAAAAATGAAAAATACGTCTGGTTTATATCGTTATTATGATCTCAGATAAACATATTTTTCGAATCGGAATTCTTTTTAATTTCAATTTTTCCTTGAGAAATATTAAGATATTAAATTTCCTTGCAATTGAGAAAGGAAAAACTTTTGAAATAAAAAAGATCAGTTCTTGGAAAATAAATTATTCCGGATAAATATTTATATTTTTTTGAAAGAATTAAATTAAATAAAAATATCCTTTTGAAACATACCAATCATATCAAACATGATTTTGTAGTTTATAAAGTACTATTTCTAAAATTCTAATTCTGAATTAATTTTAAATTCACGATCTCTCTCAAACCAAAAAGATTTAATATTGTTACATTAAAAATAATATTTTAAATTTACTGAAAATTTTTTAATTAGCATAAGTATTTTCGACGAACAATTAATCGTAACCTACGAATAGGATATTCAAATTCAAACTCAAATCGTTCCTCATTTAAAATTAAGTACAATCAATTATTATTTGCAATACTTAATTTCATCCATTTAAAAAACATTAAAAAAGCACAATAAAAAAAGATAAAATAAAAAAAGCACAGTCTTAGAAAATCAAAGAGGACAAATAAAAAGAAAGAAAAATTGTAAAAATACCTTTTATTTATTTTCGACAAAATATTTATATCACCAAGAGTCAAAGAAAAATTTAACATCGCCTAATTAAAATGAATATTTAAAACTGACTGAAAAATTACCAATTAACATAGGTGAAACATTAATCGTGACCTACAAATAATATTTTCAAATTCAACTCTTACAAATTGAGGACAAAATAGAAATAGAGATGCTTTTAATTTTTAAAACGCAAATGGCCTTTATTAAGAAAAAGAAATTTATAGCCAAATTTTAAAACATTTATTTCAAATCACTATATATTTCAATATCTGTTATCAAATATCCATAATAAATATATAGAGAGACAGATATAGATGCTATAGTATAGATATGTATTCACCAAGTAATAATTTTACTTATTGAATTATATTAAAAATATTATTATTTGTTAGTTGTAAATATTATTCCTTTAAAGAAAATTATCCTTGTAGAATAAATCTATGAAAAAATAATACTATGTCCTTATAAAGAATATATTAAATGGTGATCATAAATTTTTAAAGAATCTTTTAGCAAGTGTTAGGCGTTTTAAAAAGAATATGTTGGAGAATGTTACCATTTAACAGCTCAATATATATTCAAAATTTTTATAAAAATATACTCTTAATTCATTTTCTATCATCAGGATATGAATAACATTCAAATACATATCCGCATTGAATTTATATTCAATTTATTCTACTAATACAGAAAGTAACTCTTTCAGATAAAATACAAAGTTTAATTGTGCTTTAAAAACAGATTTATTGTTTTTGTTTCAGAAGTAATGAAAATTGAATTGATCTTTTGATAAAGTACTTTCCTTTGTATTTGTTTTTCGAGGCATTTTTCTTTTAAATGAAATCAAGATAATGTTTAAGATTTTGATTGTTAAGATTAATTCAAAATTTTGTCAATATCTTTCATAGATATAAACAAAATGAAGATTATTATTTTCAAAAACAGTTAATCGTTTTATGTTGCAAAAAATAACTTGTTTTCAATTGTAATATAAACATTATAATTCCTTTGAATGATTGTTTTTCTTTCTCTTTGTTATTGTCGTTTATTGCTCATTCTAAATATTGAATCGCAAATATTTTGGCATGATCTTTTTTATACCTGCTTATTTCAACAGTATAATTCTTATGGTAATGAAATCGTCATTTATGAAATAATTGAAAAATATTCTTTTTCACTTAAAATGATTTGAAAAAAATGATATCTAGAAAGAGATTACTTTTTATAGACATCTAAAAATACATAGGAAAATCCAATTTATTACTAAATTTAATTATTCTTTTACTAAAATAAAATTAAATTTTAGGTAACATATGAGGTAAATAAAGTTTCATTAAAAATCAAACATTCAACTTCCAATAAAATATTTCCAAATAAATGGGGTTTAATTTATATATATTGCAAGAAAATGTGTCCTTTTTATTTCTTAATTACAATCATAAATAAAATAGTGAAAATTAATTTGATTATCCAAAAAGGAATTGAAATCTCTAATTAATAGGCAACATAAAAAATAGAATTTTCTTTCACATATTTTTTTAAATACTTGTAAATTCTATTTTTGTTTTTAAGTTAATAACGCAGCTATGCATTACAGCTCTATTAACACATACCGGTGAAAATGAATGATTTCAACTGATGCTGTTTTTGTCCAGTAATATATTTAAAAAAGCAATTTACAAAAAAGACCTTCTTTAAATGTTAATAAAATTGAAATCTGACATTTTCTGTAATGTATATGAGATATAATCTTTAAAATTTTATATAATTTTCCTCAAACATGGAAGTATTTAGTGGCAATAGCTGTGATTATTCATCAATTTAGGATTTTAACTACTATAATATTATTTTAATAATCTTTTTAAGTTATTTTTAACATATATTTAATACAAATTACTGCTTTAAAATTATATAGATTTTTTATTAGTATCAAATTAAACATTTTGTTCATCTTATTGCTGAAATAAATCACACAATTGATTTGTAACTTCTGTGTAGATGATATGAAATGTCAGATTTCTAAAAAAAGCGATAAGTAAAAAATATATAATTTTAGATTTAATAATAGGTAATTTAAAATAGAGAGACCATTTATTTTTTGCATCCCTTTTATTTCTTTTTATTTATTGCATTTATTTGCATTTTTGTTGAAATATATAAATCTTAATAACTCAATAATATAATTAGATTGATAATTTTAAATAATTTAAAAATGAAATTTAAAGACATCTGTATTTCCTTTTATAATTTGATCATTTATATAAATAAACATTGATTATCAAAGTTATCAATAATATATATTTTTTCCTCTCAAAATAAAATTATAAAGTAAAAAGATTTGATTATTATTGAGTAAAAATTGCATAATTTATTTATATTTTATTTTATCTTTAATTTAATAATAATTTAACTCTGAACACTCTGCAGTTTATATAATTTCTTAGCATTTTAAGGAGATTCAAATAAAAAAATAAAGTAGAATTGGTGCAAATTACAAGATATGGTTCATTATGTGAAATTTAGGAAGTTTAACGTACAATTTAATTCAAACATACAATTATTTTAAAATGATAACTTTAAAAAAATTACAAGTTATATCACAATTTGAAATTTTTTAAAATCTCTTACTTTTACTAATTATCAACACACACATATATATATAATGTGTGTGTGTATGTATGTGTGTGTGTGTGTGTGTGTGTGTGTGTGTGTGTGTGTGTGTGTGTGTGTGTGTGCGTGTGTGTAATAAATAATGCGCTAATTTAATTTTTAGAAAAAATAATGTAATAATAATTTTTTTCTAATTTATATAAATAAACATTGGTTGTATTGATTTTAAATAATATATGTATTCTATTTTTTTCTTGTAGAATCTTAAAAAAGTTGTAGAAGCTCTTGGATTCGATTATTATTGAGTAAAAAACTGTATGGGGCCTAATGGCCGAGAAATTAGCGCTCTGGCTCTCCGTGCATGCAATTTTTATCTTCAAGTCCCGGCGGTGCCATCGATGATTGTAGCGGCTCGGATTCCATTTTAAACCGCAGGAGTTGGAAGTTAGGAAGTTTAGTAGATAATTTTTAAAAAAATTATATGTAAAAAAGTTATACAGTTATCAAAGAAACTGAAGTCCTGAAACTTACTAAAAGCTCTTACAGATGAATACTAATCCAAAAAAAAATATTTAATTAAAAATAAACATACATTAATAATTTATATTGATATTTCACTTCTATTTCTAAATAAACGCACTTAAATTCTTATTTCCTAAGCTCATTCAATATACGATGAAAAGAATCCATCTCATTAACTAACGAAACTGATTATTTTTTATTAATTACTACTTGTTTAAAATTTTAAATAAATTGGAAATTACTGTGTACGACATGAAAGTACATTATTAAAATAGTCTCAGGTTTCTATTTATGCACAACTTGCAATTAAATCCACTTTTAATTCGCAGCAAACAAAGAAAAATTATAAACCCTTGACAATCTTCTTATGTAATTCGATAAAGTTGTTTATCCTATTAAAAACTGCTCAAGCAGCGGTTTAATTTGTTTAAAAATAGTTTTGCACTATACAGAATGGTAAAAAAAAAAAAACATCACACAAACACGGTAAGCATTTTACGAAGACGGCACTATAAAGCATCCATTCATGGCAAACATATGTAAAAGCTCCGATGTTTATCAAAAGGTTCTTTTTCCGAGATTTCGAATAGTGCGTCGAAATCAACTTTTCTGGAGAAAAAGTTTTTCTTTTTAGAATCGTTTTAAAGGAAAATGAAATCAAGCAGATCTTTTAAGTTCTTAATTCTTTGGGCTGATGCGATAGCACACGTTTTATCTCTCTCTTTTAAAAGAAAATATTTTCTGTTGGCAACTGCGAGAATCCTGTTGGTTATAGGTTCTTTTTTTTCTTTCGATGCGATTTCTAAAATGAATCTGGCAACACTTGTTGTTCACTGACATTATTGCAATCATGTGCAATCTTTGAATTAATACATATACTATTAAACTTAGACTTACGGAGATGTACCTATAATCTCTGTAATATTAAAATGTAAACAAACATCATTTTATTTTTATAAGACGATTTTATCTGGTCTAGATAAAATTTGCTGAGGATAGAATCTTTTGAAAACGTATCTCGAGTCTACCAATTACAACGTTTTTACTACTCAAATAAAACGATATTTTCCTCACTAGAAATTCGATAGCCTCATTTTTTTATTTGTTGCTACGAATAACAGAGAGTGAAAGATGAATTTCTTATTTATAAAATTGAAAATAATAATAATTTTCAAAACAAAAAAAAGTTCAAAATTTCTAGTATCATGAAAAAGTTCAACTAATTTAATAATTTTAAAATAATTGCATTCTGTCATAAATGTTAATTTCTGTTAAAAATGGCAGATATCAAGTTTTTCGAATCACACAAGGTCGTAAAAACGTTACATATATATAGTGAATTAAAAGCGGTTTGCACAATAATTTTTTTTTTTTTTTTTTTTTTTTTTTTTTTTTTTTGCAAATTAAAAAATAGGTTTGTATAACTTGAAAATTAAATAATTAAATTTAAAATAATATTTCATTCGTTTAAAGCAATGGTAGTCAATAGGTGGTTTTCCAAGTTTCATGAAGAGTTGTAGGGATTTTCACGGTTACTGAAGCACTTTTTTTTTAAATTGAATTGATTTTTTTTAAATATTGAAATAGGAAAATTTTCTTCAAGTATTGTTTAAAATGTCTGTCTTATCCAAATATGTAGAAAATAATATTCAGTCTGTTGATACCTTTTCCTACTTCATGTCTTGTGGAATCAATTTTTAGTGCTGTTGATGATATTCTAACCAACGAAAGAAACTGTTGAATATTTCCAAAGCAGAATATCTTTGTTTGGATTTTAGGAGAGAGTTCCAAACAAAGTATTTCATTTGCCAGATATCCAGAATTTAGATTCAGAGCTTCAGCATCAGGGATCTCATTAATAATTTAATTAATTAAATGTAATTTCATCAGACTTCAAGCTTGTATGCAAGAGAAGTATATTGTTGTTTCTTATCCCACTTGTTCGACAACAGCATTTAGACCAAGTCCATGAACTCGTGTCTTAAAACGATGAGTCATGATAAAGTGTAAAAAATTCAGCTTCTTTCTGTACTTGACCTTGAGGCAATAAGTCGTGGGGCACCTTAAGGTTAAAAACTTGACTTAACCCCACCCGATTATACCCCCGGACATTGGATACCCATTTTAGTTGTCTTTTATGTCATGGCTACAGTGGGGCTATTCTAACCTGGACCCAAACGGAGCACATACAAAGTATAAATAAAAGATAGATTTAACTACAGTAAATTGTTTTATAAATATTTATTCTGACAAACTTAGTGAAAGTACGACGTAAAATAATTAGTAAAAATTTTATATGCTTTAATTTGTTGTATTTTTTTATAACTGTTATAAAATAAAATAACCTTTACTTTATAAATCACCGCGACTAGGGGGCCTGTGGGCGGTTATTTGACATATGTTTAAATAAATACATTTTCTGCACAAGAATATTTCTAAATTTCACATATATTTAAATCAGTAATATTTTTAATTATGCTCTTACGGATATGTACTAAAATTAAAAACTATTTTATTGATCAGCATTTTAAATTCTCAATCTAGGGATCATTTTTTATATTAGGCTAGTGATCATTATTTGTCAACTTGCCTATATACTAAGAATCCAAAGCTATTAAAACAGGATCCAGTAAAGAATTGAAAATAATTAAAGAAGACCCAGGTATTGTAAGGAAGCATTAAATTTTAAACATTGTACTTAGAATAATTTTGTTCCAACTTTTGAGAAGATTATTTTCATTGAAACATAAAAAAGATTAGTAATAATTTTGTAAATAGTTACTCTTGCCCATTAAATGAAGATGTTCCTGCCGATGCTGGGCACGAAGGAGCCATCACTCAATATCTGAAGCAAGATGCAATTCAATATTTTGGCATCACCCCTTAATTTGAGAGACCTATTAAGGTTCTCCTTAAAGGTCTCCTGCGTAACACTCCACGGGAAGAAATTAGATAGGCCTTGACACTTAAAGACTTCAATGATGTAAAATTTACTCAACGCATCAAAGCTAATGCAAAGCAACCGCTGGCTATTGGGGTAGCTAGTTTTACCTCATTGTGAGGGCAGTAATTAAATCTTTAAACTAAATCGGCTACTTAATTTAGTGCAAAGATTGAGAAATTCAATAGAAGACCTGTAACACATCAGTGCTTTCGATGCCACTACTTTCGTCACATTGTGACTGGCTGATGGTGGTTACGCTGGTTGACCGTTGGTTACGCTGATTACTGGCCTTCGTATATGTTACTGGAACGCGTGTAATGTCATGTTCCAAAATCAAAGAATTTTCTAATTCTGTGAATAATCATTAATTTTAGTGTTGACAAAAAAATGTCATCGTAAGGCTATACTGTTCATAGAAATGATGATCCTCAGATCCTTGGTGGTTCTGCAATTATGGTTTAAAACTTTGTATATCATAAAATTATCTTAATTCCTCCTCTAAATGGCATGCAATGCACTCTTATGAATGTTAAGTTTTTGAATCTCCATCTACGCACAATTGCTCTATTTAAATTCCTAATCATATTTCTAAAACTAGATTTTGATCATGATATTAATGTTCTTCTTTCTCCTAATAATTCCACAATTTTGTATGGTTGATTTTAATGTTCATCACATTTTGTGGGGATGTACTAACTGCAGTGATAAAATGTGGTGATAGATATTTTTGTGAAAATTTAGTCAATCAATTTAATCTTGATATTCTATTGGTCCACACTCTCCTGTTCCTTTTGGACAAAATTCTGTTTTCATTATTGATCTCGACTTAGCTAATAGTTTTCACTGGTATGATTTTATCGTTATTCCTGGGCTCTCAATAGATCGTAATCCGTTAATTACTAATTACCATATTTCTTTTTATTTTAGTAAAAGTCTTCCTAAGTGCAATATAAATACTAATGGGGCCGCCTTTAATTAACATCTTGATAACTCTACTAATTATTTATCTCTTAAATGTACATTTCCTCAAGAATAGGATCTTGAAGAAGTTTCACTTTACCAACAATATTCTCAACTTGTATTATGTTTCATCTAAATCTATTTCACATCATACAATGATAAACATATAAATTGCTTATTAATTATATATGGAAAAACGTATAAGAACACTTAAAAATTATTTTTTAAATCATAAGAAGTAGCTGTACAATTTCTCGCCCAAGAAGTAATTTTCTAAAGTGATACCGGATTATAATTATAACAAAGGTTTTATAGTTATACTGGATGCATAAATTTATACTTGATTATGTAAATATGAATTATCACAATTATGTGTTTATGTAACTATTAGTTACTTTAAACAAATAGTTGTGCAGTTTTGTACATTTTCTTCTAAAATTACACAGTAGCAAGAAAAATTAATATCATATTTTATATGAACACGTAACACACGCAGAATAATGTTGAAAATACTTTAGATTTTTTTTAAATATTATGTTTTTCATTTTTAATCATTCTAGTTTACTATTTGCTAAAGAGGATAAATAAATTTAGTTTTGAAAATTAAATTAAAAAACGAATATTTAAAAAAATCAATCTAAATCTGCAAAGTTTTCAAAATGTATCTTTTTTTTTGTGTGTGCAGGGTATATAAATTTTGAAATTGAAATTTAATTTAAATCTGAAAAATAAGCTAGCAAATAACAAAATGAAATATATGTCTGGTTTATTTCGTTATTACAATCTCAGATAAACATATTTTTCAAATCGGTAGTCTTTTTAATTTCAATTTTTCCTAGAGACGTATTAGGATACGTAAATTTAAAAATTATTTTTAAATCATTGAAGTAGGAAAAATATTAAATTTCCTTTTCAAAAGGAAAACTAAAATAAAAAGATTCTTTCTTAGGAAATAAATCACTCCGGATAAATATTTATATTTTTCTAAAAAATTTAAGGTAATAAAAAAAATACTTCTAAAATCTACAAAAATACCAATCATAGCAAACATAACTTTGTAGTCTATAAAGTGCTATTTCTAGAATTCCACTTCTGAATTAATTTTAAATTCACGATCTCTCTAAAATCGAAAACAACTCTCAGTTTGTAACCAATCATTATTTGCAATACTTAGTTTGCAATTCATTTAAAAGATGTACAGTCTCAGAATATCAAACAGGAAAAAAAAAATGAAAGAAAATTACAAAATACATGGTCTTGGATTTATTTTCTGCACAAATGTTACTCACTTTGCATTACCCAGAGGGCGCGTGTAACTTGAAGATAAGCCACGGACGCGGAGTAACAATGCCCCCGCAACGCTCTATGATCATATTCGACCGGGACCTACATGTGTGTACCTAAAGTGGATTCCGAACCACTACAGCATCCATGGCACCGGCCGGGACTCGAACCCGAAACCTGTGGTACCGAGCGCCAGAGCACCAGCCACTCGGCCATTCGGGCCCCCAAAGAGGAAAAATAAAACGAAATAAAATTACAAAAATACATTCGATTTATTTTCGACGAAATATTTATATCACCAAATTAAGGACAAAATAGAAATAGAGATTTATTTAATAGGAAAAAGGGTAAGGGCCTTTATTATTAGAAATGGAAATTTACAGATAAAATTTTAAAACATTTATTTGTAATAAATATATATTTTAATATCTGTTATAAAATATCCATAATAAATATATACATATATAGATATATAGAAAGATAGATATAGATACTTGTATAACATAGCATACGTATTCCCCAGATAATAATTTTACTTATTCAATAATATAAAAAATATTATTATTTGTTAGTTATAAATATTATTACTTTAAGGAAAAGTATCCTTGTAGAATAAATCTATAAAAAAAAATACCATATCCTTATACAGAAATTATTAAATGATTACCATAAATTTTAAAAGAAGCTTTTAGCAAGTGTTAGGCGTTTTAAAAGAAATTATAGGAGAATATTGCCATTTAAGAGCTCCTTATATATTCAATATATTTATTAAATTATACTCTTTATTTTTTATCATAACGATATGAATAACATTCAAAAACCTATACAAATTGAATTTATATTTAATTTATTCTACTAATGCAAAAAGTAACTCGTTCAGATAAAGTACAAAGTTTAATTGTGCTTTAAAACCAGTTTTATTGTTTATGTTTCGGAAGTAATGGAAATTGATTTATTCTTTTGATAAAAATATTTACCTTTGTATTTGTTGTTGGCGAAAATTTTCTTTTAAATGAAGTCAAAAAATAAACTGAAACTGAAGATTATTATTTTCAAAACAACTAATCATTTAAAGATTAAAAAAAATAACTTGTTTTCAGTTCTGATAGAAACATTATAATTCCTTTGAATGATTTTTTTTTTCTTTTTCATTTTGTTGTTGTCTTTTATTGTTCATTCTAAATATTGAATTTTTGCCACGCTAATTTATATTCCTGCTTATTTCAACAGTATAATTCTTATGGCATTGAAATCATCATTTATAAAGTAATTGAAATATATACTTTTTCAATTAAAATGAATTGAAAATATGATATCTAGATAGCGATTACTTTTTAAAGGCATTTAGAAATGCAAAGAAAAATCCAATTTATTACTAATTCTGAAGTATGATTATTCTGTTACTATAACAAAATTAAGTTTCTGGCAACATATGAGGTAAACAATTTTTCTTTAAAATTTCATTAAAAAGCAAATATTCAATTTATAATCAAATATTTCCAAATAAATAAAATGGAAGTTCAATTTATATGTTTCTGTAACGTTTTTCCCTTTTTTTTTTTTTTTTTTTTTTCGAAATCATTTTATAGATAAAATAATTTTCAGTCAATTTCTTTGCGTGAAAATTAATTTGATTACCGAAAAAGGTATTCAAATATCAAATTAATAGGCACATAAGAAAAGTATTTCATTTCAAATATTTTATTTTTTAAATACTTATAAATTGTATTTTTGTTTTTAAGTTAATAATACAGCTATGCATTGCAGTTTTATTAACGCATACTGATCATTATAAATGACTTCAATTGCCACTGGGTTTTTTTTCAGTATTACATTTAAAGAAATAATTTTTAAAAACCTTTTTAAATATTAATAAAATTGAAATCTGGCATTTCCTCTAATGTATATCGTCTATAATTCTGACAATCATTATAATTATCTTCAAATATGGAAGCATTTGGTTGCAATAGCTATGATTATTTGTCAATTTAGAATTTTAACAGCAATAATAACATTTGAATAATCTTGTTTAAATTTTTAACTTATATTACTCTATATTTATTATAAATAATGTGTCAAGTTCATAAATTTTTATAAGCATAAAATTAATTTTTTTTTCATCTTATTACTGCAATAAATCACACGATAATTGATTTTTAATAACTGTGTAATTGGTAAGAAATTTCATATTTCTAAAACTAAGTAACAAATATATATATATTTCTAGTTTTAATAACAGGTAATTTAAATTTGAAAGACCATTTATTTTTTGCAACCGTTTTTATTTCTTATTATTTATTGCATTTATTTGAATTTTTGTTGAAATATATAAGTCCAAATAACTCAATAATATAATTAGTTTGAAAATTTTAAATAATTAAAAAATTAAATTTAATAATGGCATCTGCATTTCATTTTATAATTTAATGATGCCATCTGCATATATTTTTTTTATGATCTAAAATTTAAAATAAAAATATTTAAATTTCTAGTATAAGAGCTTTAGTAGTCTGATTGGTTAGGCTTCCAAATTAAAGGAGCTCGGTTCGAACCCTGCAAATAATGTCGAACTGAAAGCCTGTTCCCAATATAGAACTTCAGTGTCTATATTGGGAATAGGTGGGCCTGAATGGTCGAGTGGCTAGAGCTTTTGCGCTCGGTACCACAGATATCGGGTTCAAATCCCGGCTTTGCCCATGGGTGTTTGTAGTGGTTTGGAATCCACTTTAAAATGTAGGTCCCGGTCTCATACGATCGTAGAGCGTTGCGGGGCATTGTTACTCAGCGTCTGTGACTTATCTTCAAGTTACACGCGCCCCCTGGGTTATGCAAAGTGAGTAACGTCTGTGTAGCGCTTGCCTTAAGGCATCCAAGACCAAGCTGTCTAAGTGTTTGCCAGCTGCATTAGAAAAAAAAAAGTCTATTGAGAATAGGCGCAATGAATATGTTAGTCGTAAAATTCTTCCATTCTTTTCAAGGGGAGATGGCAAGAAGGTGAAATCGGTAGGTGCCATCTTCTAGTGCTCGCTATAAAATATGATGTTCAATGTCAAAATATAAATGTTTTGTTACAATTCGTGTGCACCTTGGTTAAAACTGAAACTGCTTTATATCTGCCGTCCTGGGGGCGAACAGTTTTTTCTATTCGGTATATGAAAACAACATCATATCTATGAGAAATCCAATTGAATATGATGGCCGAGTGACTAATTCTCTGACGCACCTGAGCCGTAGGGTTTGGGTTCGAATACCAGCAGCGCCATTGATGCTTGTAGTGGTTCGGAAACAACTTTAGACCGTAGATCCCGGTATAATATGACTGTAGAGAGTTGGGCGTAAGTCTACGTGGTACAACCGTACCACGTAAATATAAAACATATCCTGTCCCGAAGTCTGACAACAGGCACATAACCTTAGCCCACCAGGGAGCTGTTCTAAAATGATGATCAGGATGATGATGAAAAAATGTATAATTTATTTTTTTTCTGTTCTCATATAAACTCCATCGCGTTCAGACTTATTTTTCTTAATATTTTATAGTTATGCAACTAGAAAAGAGTAGAAATGGTGCACATAACAAGAGAGGGTTCATTATGGTAAAGTTTAGAAAGTTAAACATACAATTAAATTCAAACACACGATTATTTTAAAGAAATAATTTTAAAAAATTATACAGTTATATCCCAGTTTGGAAATTTTTAAAACTCTTACTTTATAATGATGAATTATAATCTAAAAAAAAATTTTAATTAAAAATAAATATTCATTTATAACTTATATTGATATTTCACTTATGTTTTTAAATAAAATGCACTCAAATTCTTATTTCTGAATTTCATTTAATGCCCCATAAGAGAATCCATCTCATTAACTAACAAACTGGTTAGTTTTTATTAATTATCCCTTGTTTAAAATTATAAATAAACTGGAAAGCATTGATTAGTACATCGCCATACATTATTAAAATAGTCTCATTTTTTTCATGCACAAGTTGTAATTAAATCCACTTTTAATTTGCAACAAACCAAAAAATAAATTGTGAAATTTCTTAAGTAATTGGATAAACTTGTTTATCCTATTAAAAACTGCTCAAGCAGCGATTTAATATTTTTAAAAAACAGTTTCGCACTGCACAGAATATACAGAAAGGTAAAAAAAGATCACACAAACACGGTAAGCATTTTACGAAGACGGCACTATAAAACATCCATTCCTGGCAAACAGATGTGAAAGCTCCGATGTTTATCAAAAGGTTCTTTTTCCGAGATTTCGAATATTGCGTCGAAATCAACTTTTCTCGAGAAAAAAGCTTTTCTTTTCAAAAGAAAATGAAATCAAGCAGATCTTTTAACATCTTAATTCTTTGGGCTAATGTGACAGCACACATTTTATCTCACTCTCTCTCTCTCTCTCTCTCTCTTTTAAAAGAAAATATTTTCTGTTGGCAACTGCGAGAATCCTGTTGGTTACAGTTTCTTTTTTCAAACATGAAATGCGATTTCGAAAAGGAATCTGGCAACACTTGTTTGTCCTCTGAAGTCATTGCATGTACAATCTTTGAATTCATATACTTTTAAATTTAGGTTTGCAGAGATTTATCTATAATCTGTTGTAATATTAATATTAGTGGAGTTTTTATGTACAGAAAACTTTAAATAGTGTTTATTTTATTATTTCGTTTTTTAAAACGGTAGTTCTACACAAAAAAAGTTTCAAAAGAAACAGATGAATAGGAATCTAAACTTATTCCTTTCCGAGTTCGTGGCAAGCATGTAATGCTATAAAATAAGAGATAAAATGTAAACAAACATGATGTATTTTTGTAAAACGATTTTATCTGGACTAGATAAAATTTGTTGAAGTTAAAACCTTTTGAAAACGTATCTCGAATTCACCAATCAATAAGCTTTTACTGCTCAAATAAAACGATATTTTTCTCACTAGAAATTCGATCGCATCGTTTTTTTTTTTTTTTTTCTATTATGAATGATCGAGATTGAAAAAGGAATTTCTTATTGATAGAATCGAAAATAATATTAATTTAAAAAAAAATTATGAATAAGTGCAACTATTTTAGTAATTTGAAAACAATTGCATTCTGCTATAAATATTAAATGTTAATTTCTGATAAAGACGATAGAGATAAAAATTTTTGAAACACACAAGGTCAAAAATATGTTACATATATATAGTGAATTAAAGACGAATTACACAATAATAAATGCTCGTAGTGTATATTAAAATTTATAGGTTTTCCAGTTTTAAAAGAAAAGGGACTTAGCAATTGTGCAATAGTTTGTTTCACCAAAATTTGTTTCAAAAATTGTAATTGCTAAAAAAATGGAAAAAATTTTATACTGAAAATATTGTTTATTGGTATTTATAAAAATCAGCATTTTAGTTAAGAACACAATAATATTTTAATCTATCGTACTATTCTAATTTACAGATATATTAATAACATTTGGTTTAAGTGTGTTTTAAAAGAACAACAGCATCAGACAACATTCTCCTATGAACTTTTACTCGGTATTTTTTTCTAAACATTACTTCTTTAACTTTTTTTAAAAACTGCTTTGTCTTACGAAAATAGTGTTCGGACTATTCATTTAAGCATTCCATTAACAACTCCCAACGTCTTAATATGAAATATTTCTTTCAGATAATGTCTTGAGAGTACTTCTTTTGAAATGTAAATCTCCCATCTCCCATGTCAAGAGTTTTCATGGATATTTTAAAGCAATACATTCTTGTCGTCTTAATTGGCTTTTTTTAAATTTATTTTACCTTTATGGAGTTTTAATGCTAAACAATGAACAAAACATGAATAGGAATTGTATACACTCTGTTTTTTTCTAATGGCATTTTGATTAATTTTACTTAGAGCGTGATATATTGAAGTTGATGATTTTCTGTATTCTGCATTAGAAACAAACCTCTCTTAATTACTTTTAACTTCTAAAAAGGACACAGTAAATATATGAAATCTTATTCTGTCAAAATAAATATATAACTTAAATTTTTAAGGTCCACAACTTTTAGAGTTAATTTTATAATTCATAATTATGGAACTTTTAATCAGTTAAATAATATAAAAATATTTCAAATTTTAGTTCTATGCAAAAAGATTAGTGTTCTTGAAATAAAAACACAACTCATTTTATAAATTATGAAAAAGCATATAAATATTAGTAAGCTATATTAAACAGTTCGCATTTATGTGAGATAGAGTTAAAGTTAAATTTTATTTTTGATAAATTGCTGATATTGTTATTATTGTTACATGATTATTGATAAATGACTGTGTTGAAAAAAAATATCGACCGAAAGTGTAAATGAATCAAGACAAATTTTCAATCGAGAGTTTCGAACCACTATTCGTAAATAAGAACTTAGTATCTTAAAACTAAATAATAAATTTATATAATATTATATTTGAAAAAAATATATTAAAAATAAATACGAAAAACAAAACCTACAAGCATCATGATAGCAGATGACGCCAGGCGTTAATAAAAAATAAGGTTTCCAATTTCAATTTTCAATTAATATAAAAGAAGAATGTTATCAATTTTTTTTTTTTTTTTGCTACACAGCAGATAACAAAAATAATAAATTCAAAGAAAAAGATTGCTCTTCTAATTTTAATAATTTAAAAATTTTAAGAAATAAAATTGAACGAGTTACGAAAATATCAATTATATTCAATACTAGCAGAAAATTTTTCCTGTTTATGTTAAAGATGACTGCGATAAATCATAGATTTGTAAGTCAATATGATAAACCATAGATCGATTGGAAGGAGAAGGGAGTGGGGCAAAAGTTGTGACCCCGAAAGTGTTTAATCTTTTGGCATCATGGACGATTGAAATGCTATTGGGAGTAGTCAACAAGCCTTGCGTGTTAATTGGCAAATTTCTAAGCCCTGACACAATGGTAACGTGCGCAGCTATCATGTAAAAGGGTTTAGGTTTAAATCAGCTGACAGCGGACATTGCAGTTATTACTTTCAGAAACGAGACTCGATGTTAATTGTGACAGCGTATGTAACGCATTTTGATCAGGAGGTCAAGAGGTTTCCCGGTTTTTGCCCATGCGACTTGGAAATGTAAGGGAGTTATACATACAAGCCTCCTGGAAGTCATTGTCCACCACTAATCGAACATCTGGGGTCTGTTTGTGGCACACAGCAGTGGAACAAGAGGCCCACCGATGTCCAACAAAAAATATTTAAAAAGTGTAATTCACAGTCTGATACAGTTCACAGTCTGGCAATCTAGCCAACCACAAAATTTATCATGCTCATCTTTTGTGTTTACGCTAAATATGAGCACAATAAACTACAGGACGGTAAGTCCTTCCATTGAGTTAGAAAAGAAGGTGAGAAGGGGGGTGCTGAAGGTGTGATCTCCCGGTGTTTTTGTCATCAGGATCCACTGAAATTCTGGTTTATTTTTGAAATACCCTTTGCTGGTTAATGGACCAAATGCATAGATCTGCTGTGGAAACAGCAACAACAATATTCGGCAGCAATAAATTCCACATATCATGCATAACACGCGGAAATTCTCTCATAATAGACAGATTTTTATTGCGAAGCGAAATGAATAAAAATTATTTAAGCCAAAGATCAATACCGACATTCCACGATACTTTGCGTCTTAAAAGCATTCGTGTACGAAACACCGAATAAAACGTATTCCATCGCAGAAAATAAACTGTAGCAGCAGCATTATTATTAGAAGCCAACTATGTAATTCCACGTCGATGGTTATGATTTTAACGTTTTAGCGTGTAAGAGCAAACCCCCTTTTTATTTTCTTTCTAAGGGTTGCGGGGGGCGGGTTCAGGCATTCATTCGGGGCCAGACTCTGTGAGCCAGGATAAGAGGCCCGGATATGGCAGAGTAATCCAATATGTGCATCTCTGGCTCACAAACCACGCAGTTCGGAAGAGATTTTATGCGCTTGAAAAAGAAACGAAGCAAACGCGTCTCTTCCGATATTCAAGTCTGATTTTATTTTCCGCACGACTGAACAGCGACTTTTTTTTTTCTTTCTTTCTCTTTCCGTGAGAGCTGGATTTTCTTTCTTTACTTACAAAACAGTCGCCTTTGTAAGATTTCGTATGAAAACAACATAATGTTGGATGCGAACGTCCTTTTTTTTATTTGTGTTTGGGAACAATTAGTTGCTGGGAAGTTTTAATTGATTTTAGTATAGAAAAGAAATATGATTCGTTTGTTAATTTTTTTGTTTCGTGAGGATTTGGATGAAATGTAGAGTGAAGAGATATTGTTTTATGTGCAATTAATGCTTTATGAGAATTAAATTAAATAGTATTGTTGTTACTTAACCCATTTGGCAGGCAGCAACATCTAGACCAAGTCCGAAAACCCGTGTGGTCTCATGGAAAGAAAGGAAAGGGGAGGGGCAGTTTCTGTTGTGATGGAGCACCCCTAGGCAGTAGTCTCGCTTGGCAATGCCATCCTGGAGAATGTTTAAGGGGAACTACCCCGCATTTGCTTATCGTATGAGAGAAAACCCAGAAAACTCCCACCAGGTATTCCGACTCATGACGCAAGATGCTGAACATCCCAAACGCCGTCTAGAATTCTCGTTTTTTGCGGGGAATACTGGTTTTTTTCGAGGTAGGATTGTCAGCCCTACGTCCAAAACTATCCAGTCATATTAGACCAAGAACTCCTGTTTAAGGGGGATTGCGAACCACTAAAAATATCCATGGAACACCGGGACTCGAACCTGAAACCTGTGGCCTTGAACGCCAGTCACTCAGCCATCAGACAGCCATAACAACTACAGGATAATTAATTAATGATTTGGTTTTTATAGCTGTTATTAATGACTTCGCGCATAACCTGTTGTTATTACAGTATAATTTTCTTTATCACTGGCTTTTTAGTTTGTAAATTTCTGATGCCTGAAAACTGCAAGGTTGATAAATATGTGTTTCAACTCTTTAAATCCAATTCTTAAGCGGTCTTAAACAGATTCTTTCAAAAATAAACACCTAAAAAATACACTCCTGATTTAACACATCTGACGATAAAGAGGACTTAAATTTACGTTAAAGAGCGAGTAAAAGTATTGAAAGAACTGAATGTTTCGGAATTCCTCTCCGACTCGAAACACTGGGGAATAGGCTTCACCATTAAGCCCTCGGGAAATCTTGGCTTTTCTCGCCGCTGCCTTCCTTTGAAATAAATTCAGAAAATTGAGTACCGTGAAAGAAGATATAGTATTGCAGTTACGGTTAAGCATTTACATCTTTTTTTTAAAAGACATGCCATCATGAATTTTTGTTTATTTGTTTTGTTACTGTTATGAGATATCTCTTAACAATGCTCGGTGGGTCATGGAAACCGTAAGATGGTGGTTAAAACAGAAACCATTTTAAAACGGAGTTTCAATTTCGTAAAGTGGATACTCAGACAGTGAGGAAAACAATTTATGAATGAGGTCTGTATTTTGTATTTGTCTAACTTGCTGTCTATTACACTGAGTGGCTATTTTTCAATATCTTGTTTTATCCACGCATTTATGTGATCAGTCAGATTTATGAACAGAAAAATGTACAGTAGACAAAAAGGAAACTATATCAGATGGTCATATAATTTTTTGCTGATAATGGGAAATATAACTATATATTTGAAAAACCATTATAATTGTTGAGGTGAATTATCTTTATATATTTTTCTCTAATGGTATGAGATACAGAAATGCATAATGTGTAAATAAATGAAATGAGTTAAGCTGATTTTGCGTTTAAGCTGAAGCGAATACAATAAACCGCAGGCCAGTAAGTAATTCCATTGAGTTTGAGGAGAAGGTGTGATCCCCTATTTGTCACACTGTGGGTGCTTTTGCCATCAGGATCCATTGAAATTCTGGTTCCTTTATGAAATACCCTTTACGAGTTAATAAAACAAATGCATAGATCTGCTTTGGAAACAGTAACAACAACAATACTCGGTAGCTATAAATAATACGATTCCGCGTACCATGCATAACACGCGGGAATTCTCTCCTAATAGACAAATTTTTATTGTCCCGATGCGAAGCGAAATGAATAAAAATTATTTAAGCCGAAGATCAATACCGACAACTCACGTTACTTTGCGTCTTAAAAGCATTCGTGTACGAAACACCGAATAAAACGTGTTCCGTCGCAAAAATAAACTGTAGCAGCAGCAGCCTTATTAGAAGCCAACTGTGTAATTCCACGTCGATGGTTATGATTTTAACGTTTTAGTGTGTAAGAGCAAACCCCTTTTTTTTTGAGGGTTGTGGGGGGGGTCCCGGGCATTTGATGCAAAGGCCGGACTCTCTGAGCCAGGATAAGAGGCCCGGATATGGCAGAGTAATCCAATATGTGCATCTCTGGCTCACAAACCACGCAGTTGGGAAAAGATTTTCTGCGCTTGAAAAAGAAACGAAGCAAATGCGTCTCTTCCGATATTCAAGTCTGATTTTATTTTCTGCACGAGTGAATCGCGACTTTTTTTTTCTTTCTTTCTTTCTCTTTTCGTGAGAGCTGGAGTTTCTCTCTTTACTCACAAAACAGTCTCCTTTTGTAGGATTTCGTATCGAAACAAAATGTTGAATGCGATTGTCCTTTTTTTTATTTGTGTTTGTGAAGAATCATTAGAATGGAAGTTTTAATCGATTTTATATGAAAAAAAAATGTGATTTGATTATTAATTTTTATGTTTCTTAAGGATTTAGATAAAATATAGAGTGAAGAGATAATATTTTATGCGCATGAGGATTAAATTAAATAAGAGTAAAATAATTACTCTGTTTCAACTTTTATTGTCAATTATATTTAAATTTTTCTGTTGTTTCTTATCCCTCTTGGTTGACTCCAGACCAAGTCCAAGAACCCTAGAACCCATCAGACCTCCTTGTTATTACATTATAATTTCCGTTATCAATGGCGTTTTAGTTTGTGGAAATATCAAGATTGAAAATTGCAAGATTGAAAAATGTTTACGTCAACTCTTTGAATCCATTTCTTAAGCAATTCTAAACAGATTCTTTCAAAAATGAACGCCTACAAAATACACTTCTAATTTAACACATCTAACGATAAAGAGGACATAAATTTACGTTAAAGAACGAGTAAAAGTATTGAAAGAACTGAATGTTTCGGAATTCCTCTCCGACTCGAGACACTGGGGAATAGCATCCGGAGTAAGTATCACCGTTAAGCCCTTGGGAAATCTTGGCTTTTCTCGCCGCTGCCTTCCTCTGAAATAAACTTCGAAAATTGAGTACCGTGAAAGAAAATATAGTATTGCAGTTACGGTTAAGCATTTACATGTTTTTTTTAAAAGACATGCCATCATGAATTTTCGCTTATTTGTTTTGTTACTGTTATGAGATATCTCTTAACAATGCTCGGTGGGTCATGAAAACCGTAAGAGGGTGGTTAAAACTGAAACCATTTTAGAATGGAGTTTCAATTTCGTAAAGTAGATACTCATACAATGAGGAAAACAATTTTTGTGTGAGGTCTGTATTTTGTATTTGTCTAACTTGCTGCTGTCTATTACAATGAGTGACTATTTTTCAATTTCTTCTTTTATCCAAGCGTTTATGTGATCTGTCAGATTTATGAATAAAAATATCTACAATAAGCGAAAAGGACATCATATCAGACAGTTGTACAATTATTTGCTGGCAATGGGAAGAAATAACTATATATTTGTAAAGCCATTATAATTTTTTGGTTATGAATGAACTTTATATGCTTTTCACTTATGTTATGAGGTACAGAAGTACATAATGTGTATAAATATGTGACAAGAGACATAAAAGGAATTGAAATTCGAGAAAATGAAATTAATCACTATAGTATATCTGATTATCTATATATATATATATTTAATTTCCTTTGAGATATAATTTTTTAATGTAATTGAGGTATATATATTATAAAAATTTTTAAAATGTTCTAATGTAAAAATTTTTTTTAGATAGAAACATTTTGAAATTTCCATATAATATCCTATTGGCGAGCTTTGCTGTTGTATTTTATGCTGCATATGACCGATTGAACAAAAAGAATGCCTGTTATTTTCAATATTTCAATTTTGAAACGTAATAATTTAAAAAGTATTTAAATCGAAAAAAAAGCTTTTGTTTTCATTTTCATCAATTAACACATTTAATTGATTTATTAGTTATTTTTCATGAAATTAGCTTTATTTTCTGGATTTTTTTAATATTAATTAACTTGCTCACAAATGCAATTTATTAAGTTGATAATTGTTGAATTTAATTAGTTATCAATTTGCAATTTGGAAGGAAATAAGTTGTTCGCTAGGGATATTTTTCTGCAAACACCAGTATTTCTCTCCAACCGCAAATATCATTGCAAAATTTAACTTTAGACATTAAAAACGTACGCTTAAGTTTTATATGTAGCAGACAGTTGGTAAAATAAGCAAATTCTCGAATTTGGCGATTCTCAGCTCAATTACAACTGGTGTCTGAATAATGAAAAACTACTACTTTCGCATCTAGTTGTAACATTTTCCAACGAGAAGACTTGTAGATTTCGAAAGAAAGAATGAATAAAGAAATATATAGTCAGTCTTTAACAGCTGCATAATAACCTATCACTCAAATCTGACAGCAAATATTCAGTGCCATGTTTAATGAGACCTCATGAAATTAAAGATTGTCTGTTCGACCTTCACAGATCGAAACAACTACAGATGCGATATGGCCTACACCAAAAGTTGTTCCATCGTGAATAGTGATAGGCCATGGACTGTGGAAGTGTCCACTCTAATGAGAAGTGAAGGAAGCTGACCCCCCCCCCGCCTCCCCTCTTGATGGAATTTCTTATAGGGAGGTTTTGAGAGAAAGGTGAGAGTTGTGCGACAAGTAGGAAAGGAGTGTTGTTTTTCTGTTTTTTTCTGAAGTGACTGAACAGGCCGTGGTTTCCGTCCATTTCCACAGTGAGCCCCTTGTGCTTTCATGTATCACGTCGTTTGATAATTCAATTCTGCCGCAGATCATGTGTTTAAAATTCGTCGGAAATTCGAGAACTCTGAAAGTCTCCGTTCTTGAAGTGAACTGCACTTGTGAATCAAATTTAAATCTTATATTTTCATTTTTTCGTATGTAATAATTTGTAATAATTCTCTCTAATATATAGAATGATTGTAAACAAAAATTAAACTGTTCCCGTGAACCCGAAAATGGTCCTCTTCTTGAAGCCTATTATAGGTCTAGTATAGTCCAAGACGTTACATCACAATAATCTCAGACGGAATAAAAACATACCAGCTATCCATGCGAGATATTAATACATTCTGTCATAATCACGACTGAAAAGGAATTCATTAAGCAATAAATTAAGATTTATATTCCCTATTAGGATCCATTATCAAAAATAATATAATTTATCCTTTTTCAAACAAATTATATGATTAATTAAAACAATAAAAATTATACCACAAAACCTCGTTTCTCAGAAATTATCAATACAAAAAGTCAACAAAATAATGAGCTTAACAATATAATTATATTAATATATTTAATGATGTCATAAATCTTGACGTTTCACGAGAATAAATAATGAGTATACTGTTTATTTAATTTTTTTTTTCATATGAAATTCTTTTTATACGATCAATAATGCGAGTCACAAAAATAAATGAGATTAATTATTTTTCATATTTGAACAATGTATTTCCCTTTATGTTTTTTTCTACTAAAAAAATTTTTTTCTTTCAAGAAATTATTCTTCAATTCTAAAGACTATAGAATCAAATACCAAAAGGAAATTTCTTTTTTTTATTGAATAACTAGTGAAAAAAATGCTTAATTCGGACGCGTACGTAGAGATTTAGATTTCATAAATATTTAATTCAAAATGTTCCTCTTTTCTTCTTTCATTTATTGAATATTTATTTCTTGCTGCTTGTCAAGAATGTCTTTTTCTGAAAATGAAATTATGAGATGAAAGATGCATTTCTAAAAAAAATAATTTTAAAACTTTCTTTCTATAGATGCATTAAATAGACTCAAAAAACGTAATAAGAGGACGTTGTCTGAAATAATTTATTTAACGCTGTTGATATTAAAAGGGTTTTTTTTATTTGAGTAATCAAAAAGTTTTCTTCGATGAATATCAAAAATTGAAGTAAAACTAATTCATCATTTTTTTATAAGATTCGAGAATAAATAGTATATTTTTTGTATTTGTGCAAATCAATGAATATTTACTTCGCATTAAATCAATTTATTTTAAGTAATTTTTCTATTTTGAATAATTGTGAAAATGACATGCCACTTATTAAAATAACTTGAAAATTATCGAAGAAATAAAAGGATTGCGATTGAAATATACACTAAATGCAAAACATATATTTCAGGCATTTTTTAAATTCGTATACCTAATTCGAATACCTTTAAAATATGCCTGAATTTTCAATACTTGGAGTAAAATTTTTAAACAACATTAACTAAATGTATGAACATTTATTTTGTATTTTACAATATTTTAATTGAAATAAACGAATCATTCACTTGGAAACAAATGAATCGTACAAAGATACAATGGTTAGCAGGAATCGTTTACTCAACAAATGAATCGTTCAAATACATAATCGTTCACATGAATCGTTTTATTTTCATTAAACAAGTAAATCTCTCACACGAAAACAAATTAATCGTTCACATGAATCATTGTGTTTTTATTTAAACAATGAATCTTTAGAAAAAAAATCAAATTTACAATCTATCTACCAGTGTAAATAAATTCATGGAGTCAAAAACACATATAAATTTTATTACAAATAATTTAAGTTCATACTTTTCGGATATCTTTTTTTCTTTTAAAATATCTTGCAATCTTCATGACACGGATTCGACTAATTTTGAAGTAATTGAAATAAAAAATTACATTTTCTTATAGTACTTTACAGGCCACCTTTCTATAAATGAATCGTAATTTTTGTTATTTAAAATATTCTAGGAATGCTTAATGGGGTTGTTATACGTCAACTGTGGAAGAAATTGAAGAAATTTGGGCGTGCTATGTAGTATCTAACGCCCAATGCTTACGTTATATGTTTAGGATCACTATTGTGTTTACAAAATAATCATGATTGAGTCCCTTTTTTTTGCAGAATTATATTGTAAATTATTCTTTAATATATCAAAGAGCAAAGTCATAATCAAAATAATAATGACTAAGCATCCTAAAACAGTGACACTCATAGAACATCAAACAACTACATACGAAACAACACTAAACAAGTATATATATATATTCTCCTTCAATGGCCCCATAGTGGTCCAAGGCCTTTGCAAATTCGAAACATGAGTTTTTTTTTTCACGGGTTAGGATTGTTAGCCCTGCACCCAATCTGTACAGATATATTAGACAGGGATCTATGGTTCAAAGTGGACTCGAACCACTACATGCATCCATGGTACTGCCGGAATTCAACCCGAAACCTGCCATACAGAGCTCTAGTCATTCGGTCATTAGGCCTTATGTATATCATCATAATCATCATTGTTATCAGTTCTACAACCACATGGTGGGCTAAGTCCGTCTGCAGATTTCTATAATGTAGATGTTTTCGTTTTTTACCGAGTAGGGTTGTTAGAGTTACACCCAACGCTCTACAGTCAAACGAGACAGGAAATATGCATATATATATATATATATACAAGATTGAAATATTTTTAATCTCATGTCTTGAATCATAAATTAAAAGCGTAAGAGCCCTTTCATCTAATTTAAATGTCAGTATATAATATGGTACAAAGTTATAAAGATATAACAAAAAAAAGTCTGATAAAATCCACAAGTATTTCTAAAAGAAAAAAATTTTAATTTTTTTAAATAATCTAATTGTTAAACAGAAGTTATTAAAAAGTTAAACTAATCTTAATTAAGATCACTTCCGATATCAAGTGCTATTGAGCCACTTTTTCAACTCAGGAAAAGAAAAAAAAAAGAATTGCTACACAGATCCGATAGCCTTAGGGTATTTCCAAATGATGTAATACAATAAATAATACGATACAAAAAACTGCTTTTTTTTATCAAGGGAGCCACGAGACATAAAAAATTTTTTTAAACAAAGGCACTCGAAATTGATAAAGATGTGTTACCGCTTTTCTTATACCCCGACTAACAGGGACTTCTGAATATCATCACTTACTGTTTCCCAAGAAAGTCCTTTAATTAAGAGCGAGAAAAGTAACAGAATAAAACATTAAAAAGTTCCTTGGTTAAAAAAGAAGTCAACCAAAGATTTCTGTCCCTTGGTGGTCTTACTACATTATACGAAAAAGGGGAAAGAATCTATGAAACTTAATTAAATTGAATGCGTCCGATACGTTAACAACTTCATTTAAAGGAGTCCAAATTTTATACCTTGCAGTTGTATTTTTTTTACCTCCCTTCCTATTTTTTTTTTTTTTTTTTTTTTTTTTTAAATCCATTTTCCCTTTTAGTTCTGTGTGTCCATTTGTGAATGCATAAAATTAAAAAAAAAAAAAAGAAAAAGCAGCGTCAAGATTTGAATAAAGCAGTAATTGCACCCCTCAATTGCAGCGATGAAAATTTTTGTTCTAATCTCAGGCGACAAACCTGAACGACTTTGAGAATTCAAATTAAAGATTTGTCAGCGTATTTTTCTTATTCAGAACAGAGCGAATTAAAGAAAAAGGATTTTGCCTTTTTTTTTTCTTAATGTCCAGAGAAGATTAATTTCTTCCTTAAAAAGAAATAAAAAGGATAAAAACTAAACATCGGACAATCCAATCCGAAATTACCCTTTGTAAATTAAAGTATTTACGAGCTAAATATTCTTTTCAAGTAGCGCATTTCTAACGTCTTGAAATGTTTTCTCTTTTTTCTGAGTGATTCTGAGTTTTAGAAGCATTTGGATAATTAGTATATCGGAACGGTAAATCGTTTGGTGGTTAAAAGTTTAACTTCCTGTTTTGGTTAACTCGAATTAAATTATTTATCGTTTTCAAGAGGTGAGAGGTCTTTGACTAATTAAGATAAAAACGCTTATGAAATAATTTTATGAAAAATGTTATCTGATAAAAAAAAATAATTAAATTTACTATTAATAAAGTTTTTTTTTTTACATATAATTTCTTTTCGTTATCCGAAGTTTTGCACTTCAGTTACAGTTTCAATGAAGATATATTGCAGACCATTTAAATTTCCATTTGAACAAGAATTTTCAAATAGTTTCAGTGTATTCAATGTATTATTTATTAAAAAACCTTATTACTTCAAAGTTTAATAGAAAGTTTTATAAAGCGATGTTTGAAGTTTTCCTTTGCAGTGAAACTCAGGGTGCTTTTTTTTTTTTGAAGATAAAAATAAATTTTAATTATATTTTATACACACAAGCTCAAAACACATTGAAATAAATGTGATAAGGAAAAAAAAGTATTTCGAAGTTACAAAGTAGTTTATTAATATTTAAATCGTATTTTAAAAACTTAAAAGAGTAATATCTATAAAAGTTTTGTATATCATAAATTAAAAGCTAGTCTAGTTTAAATGTCAGTATGTAATATGGCACAAAAATATAAATAACAAAACAGTCTGATAAAATGCAAAAGTTTTTCTAAAATTATACTTATATATCATTATTCATAATCCCATAAATAATGACTAAGCATCCTAAAACAGAGACAGTCATAGAATACTAAACAAGTACGTACAAATCAACACTAAACAAGTATATATATATATATATATATATATATATATATTCTTCAATGACGTAACAGCCCCATAATGGGGCAAGGCCTTGCCAAATTACGAAAAATGAGATGTTGCTTTTTCATTTTACGGGGTAGGATTGTTAGCCCTGCACCCAATGCTCTACAGATATATTGGACCGGGACCTATGGTTGAAAGTGGACTCCAAACAACCACTAACATGATGTTGCTTTTTTCATTTACGGGGTCGAACCCGTTAGCCTGGGATACAGATGCTCTACAGTCAATAAATATCATCAGCATCAGTATTAACAGCTCAACACCCCCATGGTGGACTAAGCCCCGGGTAGTGTTACGCACTCAAAGCTCTACAGTCAATATAAGACAATCAAATAGGACTGGAATCTTATGCCGTATATCATATATTAAAATCGTAAGACTCCTTTCATCTAATTTAAATATCAGTATATAATATGGCACAAAGTTATAAATAACGAAAAAGTCTCATAAAATGCACAAGTATTTCTAAAAGAAAAGAAATGTTTTTTTTTAAATAATCTAATGATTAAACAGAAGATATTTAGCAGTTAAATTAATCTTAATTAAGACCACTTCCGATATCAAGTGCTGTTGCGCCAATTTTTTAACTTAAGGAACGGAAAAAAGAATTTCTACACAGATCCGATAGCTCTACGGTATTTCCAGAATGATGTAATACAATAAATAATACGATACGAAAACCTGCTTTTTTATATAAAGGTAGCCACGAGACATAAAAAAATTTTTGAAGAAAAAAGCACTCGAAATGGATAAATATGTGTTACCGCTTTTCTTATACCCCACTAACAAGTACTTCTGAATATCATTACTTACTTTTTCCCAAGTAAGTCCTTTAATTAAGAGCGAGAAAAGTAACAGAAGAAAACATTAAAAAGTTCCTGGGATGAAAAAAGAAGAAACCAACCAAAGATTTCTGTCCCTTGGTGGTTTTGCTACATTATACGAAAAAAAAGGAAAAAAATCTATGAAACTTAATTAAATTGAATGCGTCCGATACGTTAACAACTTCATTTAAGGAGTCCAAATTTTATACCTTGTAGTCGGATTTCCCTTCTTTTTTTTTATCCATTTTCCCTTTTAGTTCTGTGTCTCCATTTGTGAATGAATAAAATTGAAAAAAAGAAAAAGCACGTCAAGATTTGAATAAAGTAGTAATTGCACCCCTCAATTGCAGCGATGAAATTTTTTGTTCTAATCTCAGAAGACAAAGCTGAACGACTCCGAGACTTCAAATTAAGGATTTGTCAGTTCATTCTTCTTATTTAGAACAGAACGAAGGGAAGAAAAAGGATGTTGCCTTTTTTTTTTTCACAATGTCCAGAGAAGATTAATTTCTTCCTTAGAAGAAAAAAAAAGGATAAAAAATTAAACATCGGACAATCCAATCCGAAAATACCCTTTCTAAATTAAAGTATTTACGAGCTAAATATTCTTTTCAAGTAGCACATTTCGAACGGCATGAAAAACTCTCTTTCTATGAGTGGTGGTGTTTTAGAAGCATTTGGATAATTAGTGTATTGGAACATTAAGTCGTTTGGTTGAAATTTTAGCTTCCTGTTTCGGTTAGTTCGAATTAAATTATTTATCGTTTTCAAGAGGTCAGAAGTCTTTGAAAATTAAGATAATATTTTGTAAGCAATAGTTTTCTGAAAAATGGTATCTGCTAAAAAAGATAATTAATTTTACTATTAATAAAGTTTTTTTTCTTCGTTATTGTAAGTTTGCACTTCAGTTCCGATTAAAGTGATGATGTATTGCAGTCCATTTAAATTTTCATTTAAATAACTATTTTTAATAAGTTTGAGTGTATCCAAAATATTAGTAATTACTTGAAATTATTACTTATTTGCATTGACTTCAAATCAAATTTGAAAGTTGTATCGTATGTTTTACAAAATTATATTTGTAGTTTTCTTTTCAGCGTAACTCGTGGTGTTTATTCGATGAAAAACATAACTAAATTTATTAATTTTGTACTTTAATTATATTTTGTATGCACAAGGTTCAATGCACATTGAAACAAATGTGATAAGAAAACAGCGTTTTTCGAAGTTGCAAAATAGTTTATTAATATTTAAATTGGATTTTAAAAACTTAAAAGCGTTTCATATATCTATAAAAGTGTTATATATCATAAATTAGAAACTTAAGATTAGTTTTATCTAGTTTAAATGTAAGTATGTAATATGGCACAATGTTATAAATAACAAAAAAGTCTGATAAATCGCACAAGTATTTCTAAACGAAAAGCACTTCAAATTTTTTTAATAATCTATTGGTTAAACAGAAGTTATTAAACAGTCAAATTAAACTTAATTAAGACCACTTCTGATATAGGTGCTATTGCGCCACGTTTTCAACTCAGAAAAAGAGAAAAAAAGAATTGCTACACAAATCCGATAGCTCTAGGGTATTTCTAAAAGATTTAATACAATAAATAATACGATAGAAAAACTTGCTTTTTGTATCAAGGTAGCCACAAGGAGACATAAAAAAAGCACTCGAAATTGATAAAGATGTGTTACCGCTTTTCTTATACCCCGACTAACAAGGACTTCTGAATATCATTACTTACTCTTTCTCAAGTAAGTCCTTTAATTACGAGCGAGAAAAGTAACAGAAAAAAACATTAAAAAGTTCTTTGGTTAAAAAAAAGAAGTCAACCAAAGATTTCTGTCACTGAGTGGTCGTGCTTGGTCATTATACGAAAAAAGGGAAAAAAATCTATGAAATTTAATCAAATTGAATGCGTCCGATACGTTAATAACTTCATTTAAGAAGGCCAAATTTTATATCTTGTAGTATTTTTTTTATCTCTTTTCCTCTTTTTTTTTATCCATTTTCCCTCTTTAGTTATGTGTCTCCATCTGTGAATGCATGAAATTAAGAAAAAGAATAAACAGCGTCAAGTTTTGAATAAAGTAGTAATTGCACATCTCAATGGCAGCGATGAAAATTTTTGTTCTAATCTCAAGAGAACAAAGCTGAACGACTCTGAAAATTCGAATTAAAGATTTGTCAGCAAAATTCTTCAGATTTAGAACGGAACGAAGGAAAGAAAAAGGATGTTGCTTTTTATTTCTCAATGTCCAGAGACGATTAATTTCTTCCTTAGAAGAAAAAAAAAGGATAAAAAATTAAACATCGGACAATCCAATCCGAAAATACCCTTTGTAAATTAAAGTATTTACGAGCTAAATATTCTTTTCAAGTAGCACATTTCAAATGGCATGAAAGGATCTCTTTTTCTGAGTGGTTCTGAGTTTTAGAAGCATTTGGATAATTAGTATATCGGAACGTTAAATCGTTAATAACGTTAATTCGAATTAAATTATTTATCATTCTCAAGAGGTGAGAAGTCTTTGAATTTAAGATATCTGATGCAATATTTTTCTGGAAAATTATATCTGGTAAAAAAATAATTCATTTCACTATTAATGAAGTGTTTTTACATAAATTGTTTTTGGTATTGGAAGTTTTGCACTTCAGTTACGGTTACATTGAAAACGTATTACAGAAAATTTAAATTTCTATTTAAATAAGTAGTTTCAATTAGTTTGAGTGTATTCACAATATTAGTTATAACTTCAAATTATTACTTACTTACATTATTTCAAAAAAAATTTGAAAGTTGAGTCAAATGCTTTACGAAATAGTATTTGAAGTTTTCATTTCCAGTGTAACTCATGGTGCGTTTTTGAAGATAAAAATAAATAATTTTATTAATTTTCTACTTTAATTATATATTGTATACACAAACTCAAACCACACTGAAATAAATGTGATGAGGTAAAAGCGGTTTTCGAAGCTGCAAAATAGTTTATTAATATTTGAATCGGATTCTATGGACTTAAAAGTGTTGTATATCATAAATTAAAAACTTAAGATTCATTTTATCCAGTTTAAATATCAAGACGTAATATTGCACAAAGTTATAAATAACAAAACGGTCTGATGAAATGCACAAGTATTTCTAAAAGAAAAGAAAATACCCTTTGTAAATTAAAGTATTTACGAGTTAAATATTCTTTTCAAGTAGCACATTCCAAACGGCATGAAAGGCACTCTTTTTCTGAGGGGTGGAGTTTTAGAAGCATTTGGATAATTAGTATATCGGAACGTTAAATCGTTTGGCGGTTGTAAGTTTTAACTTCCTGTTTTGGTTAATTCGGGTTAAATTATTTATTATTTTCAAAAGGTGTGAAGTCTTTGAATATTAAGATAAAAATTTACAAGCAATAGTTTTCTGAAAAATGTTATTTGGTAAAAAAATAAATAATTTTACTATTAATAAAGTTTTATGCATTAGCGGACATTGCGGTCATTACTTTCAAAAACGAGACTCGATTGCCTTTGTCACAAAGTGTGTGAAGCATCTCGCACTGATAGTCAAGCTGCCAGTTTAAAAGCTTCCAGAGTTTTTCCAAACGATCTGGAAATGTAAGAGAGTTATACATGCAAGTCTCCTGGAAGTCATTGTCCAACATCCATCTGTGGGCTGTTTGTGACACACAGCAGTGGAACAAGAGGCCCTCCAATGTCCAGCAAAAAATATGAAAAAAGGGTAATCTAGCCAACAATCTAGCCAACCACAAAATGTATCATGCTAATCTTTTGCGTTTACGTTAAAAATGAGCACAATAAACCACAAGAATGTAAGTTGTTCCATTGAGTTAGAGAAGAAGGTGAGAAGGTGTGATCCCCCATTTGTCACACCGGGGATGTTTTTGTCATCGGGCTCCCTTGAAATTCTGGTTCCTTTTTGAAATACCCTTTGCGATTTAATGGACCAAATGTATAGATCTTCTTTGTTAACGGCAACAACAATAATACTCGGCAGCTATAAATAATACGATTCCGCATATCGTGCATAACACGCGGAAATTCTCTCATAATAGACAGATTTTTATTGTCCCGATGCGAAGCGAATTGAATAAAAATTATTTAAGCCGAAGATCAATACCGGCATTCCACGTCACTCTGCGTCTTAATAAAAGCATTCGTGTACGAAACACCGAATAATTCCGTATCAAAAATAAACTGTAGCAGCAGCATCATTATTAGAAGCCAACTGTGTAATTTCACGTCGATGGTTATGATTTTAACGTTTTCTCGTGTAAGAGCACCCCCTTCTTTTTCTTCTTTCTGAAGGTTGTGAGGGGTTAGGGGGGTGTCACGAGCATTTATTCGGGGCCAGACTCTCTGAGCCGGGATAAGAGGCCCGGATAGGGCAGAGTAATCCAATATGTGCATCTCTGGCTCACAAACCGCGCAGTTCGGAAAAGATTTTATACCTTGAAAAAGAAACGAAGCAAACGCGTCTCATCCGATATTCAAGTCTGATTTTATTTTCTGCATGAATGAATCGTGACTTTTTTTTCTTTCTTTTTCTTTTCGTGAGAGCTGGATTTTCTTTCTTTATTCACAAAGCAGTCTCCTTTGTACGATTTTCGTATCAAAACTTAACGTTGGATGCGAATGTCCTTTTTTTTTATTTGTGTTTGGGAACAATCATTTGAATGGATGTTTTAATCTCTTTTATATGAAAAAAAAAGAAATATGATTTAATTATTAATTTTTCTGTTTCGTGAGGATTTGGATTAAATGTAGAGTGAATAGATATTGTTTTATGCGCAATTGATGCTTTGTCAGGATTAAATTAAATAAGAGTAAAAAAAAAATACTCTGTTTCAATCAGTTTTACTGTCAATTATATTTAAATTTTTGTGTTGTCTAGCTAGCATGCAAGAGGGTTAGGTTTGTGTCTGCTGGCAGAGGATCTTGCAGTCATTACTTCAGAAAACGATATTCGATGGTAATTGTGACACCGTGTATAAAGCATCTCGATTAGGCTGCTTGGTAAGATACTTCCGGGTTTCCCCATATGAAATGAAAATGCAGAGAAGTTACCCATAAAAGATCTCCTTGAAGGCATTCCCCCACCCTTCACGCACGGTGTGTTGTATAGGCCATAACTGTGGAACAAGAGGCCCTCGGATTTTCTGCAAAAAATATTCAAGAAAAAGCGTAAATGAGTTCAAAGCTTGCCAAACTAGCCAACCGCAAAATATACCATGCTCCTCTTTAGCTTCCGGTTTAGCCCTCGTGTGCACAAGATTACAGTAGAGCGACAAACCAAACTTATATTTCTTTGCATTTACGCTGAAGATGAGCACTATACACCACAGGAGGGTAAGTTTTCCCATTGAGTTCGAGGAGAAGATGGAGAAGGAGAACAGAAGGCGTCATCTATACCAGGGGATGTTTTTGTCATCAGGACGCATTGAAATTCTGGTTCCTTTTTGAAATACCTTTTGCTGGTTAATGGACCAAATGCAAAGATCTGCTTTGGAAACAACAACAATACTAGGCAATTATAAATAATACGATTCCGCATATCATGCATAACACGTGGAAATTCTCTCATAATTGACAGATTTTTATTGTCCCGATGGGAAGCGAAATGAATAAAAATTATTTAAGCCGAAGATCAATACCGACATTCCACGTTGCTTTGCGTCTTAAAAAGCATTCATGTACGAAACACTGAATAAAACGTATTCCATCGCAAAAATAAACTGTAGCAGCAGCATTATTATTAGAAGCCAACTGTGTAATTCCACGTCGATGGTTATGATTTTAACGTTTTAGTGTGTAACAGCAAACCCCCTTTTTTTTTCTTCCTTCTGAGGGTTGCGAGGGGGGAGGGGGGTCCCGGGCATTTATTCGCGGCCGGACTCTCTGAGTCTGGATAAGAGGCCCGTTTAGGGCAGAGTAATCCAATATGTGCATCTCTGGCTCACAAACCACGCAGTTCGGAAGAGATTTTATGCGCTTGAAAAAGAAACGAAGCAAACGCGTCTCTTCCGATATTCAAGTCTGATTTTATTTTCTGCACGAGTGAATCGTGACTTTTTTTGTCTTTCTTTCTTTATCTTTTCGTGAGAGCTGGATTTTCTTTCTTTACTCACAAAACAGTCTCCTTTGTAGGATTTCGTATCAAAACATAATGCTGGATTTGAATGTCCTTTTTTTATTTGTGTTTGGGAACAATCATTTGCATGATAGTTTTAATTGATTTTATATGATTTGATAATTAATTTTTATATTTCGTAAGGATGGGGATAAAATGTAGAGTGAAGAGATATTCTTTTATGCGCAGTGAATGCTTTATGAGGATTGAATTAAATAATGTCTTCAATAGTAGTTTACATGAGTTTAAAAAATGCACTTTGTGACAAGCATATTTAATGTCAGGTATATTTAAACTTCTTATAATCATTGCTTAGTAGTCGTTAGAATGGCTAATGTACAAGTAAAAAACAATTATATTATCTTCGTTCCTAGTGACCATCAGATACTTCTTGGCCTATTTGATCTACAGATCTCTTAACATTAAAACACGTTTGGGGTCCTCCGTCTATCTCAGTATCGACGAAAACCGGATTTTAAAATAAAAATAGAGAAAATGAGACGAGATCTTATGTCGTTGTTTGCTTGAGAGAGAGAAAAGTTCCAAATGAAGTTATAAGAATTAAAAATGCTGTACGTTAGAAAAAATTTATAATAAACTGGTACTGAGCAAGATTTTCTTCTTTGTAATAAATATAATCAGAATAATAGTGTCTTTATTTTTATCATAGTTCTTAAGTGCATATTTTTAATTTGGTTTTTAACATATTAAATTTATAGCAAATTTTTTAAAATGTTGTTAAGGTTGAGGATAAGGTTTATCACCTCAAAGTGGATAACGGCTCAAGGAGAAAAACTTTGTCTATGTTTATATAAGTAGTACAAATTTTTCTTCTTCTCGCTTAAAATAATAAACAGAAAAATGCTTTGGAAATATTATTTATTGTCACCAGATTGGTTACGTGGATATTTTTTTATTATCAAGTTAATCAATGTAAATCCTTTTAGTTTAAATTTTTTACTTCAATGGATATACCATTAAGGAATCTGATGGCAGAGTGATTAGCGCTCGGAACCTCAGATACCACAAGTTTGGATTCGAGTCCCCGCAGTACCATGGATGTTTGTAGTGGATCAGAATTCATTTCAAAGCGTATGTCTCGGTCAAATATGATTGTAGGGCATAGGGCTGACAACTCTACCCGTAAAAAGAGAATAACATCTCCTGTTTCAGAATTAACCGCATGCAAATCAAATTATATACGCAAAAATTGATTAAGGTAAAACTGATCAACAAAATACAATTGCAATCAGTAACAACTATCATCATCATATTTGACAAAACAACCCATGGTGGACAAAGGCATTCTGTCTAATGGCAGATTTCGAAATATGAGAATTTTTTTTCTTTTTAAGTTAGGTTTGTTAGACCTACGCCCATTTCATTGTTTGTCACTCACTGCAATCATATTAAACCCGGACCTACGGTATAAGGTGGGTTGGGAACCACTACATAGCATCGCCGGGACTGGAGTCCAAGCGCTAGCTACTCAGCCATCAGACCCCCAGTAACATTTATAGGATAATTAATTACTGATTTGCTTTATAACTATTATTTATAGCTGCAACGAATAATCTGCTCTTAATACATTATAATTTCCACTATCATTGGCTTTTTAGTTTGTAGATATCTCATGCCTAAAAATTGAAAGATTGAAAAATATTTTTTCCAACTCTTTGAATACATTTCTTAAATAGTTCTCAAACAGATTCTTTCAGAAATAAAAACCTATAAAATACATTTCTAAATTAACACACCTGGCGATGAAGAGGGCATAAATTTACGTTAAAGCGCGAGTAAAAGTATTGAAAGAACTGAATGTTTCGGAATTCCTCTCCGACTCGAGACACTGGGGAATAGCTTCCGGAGTAAGCATCACCGTTGAGCCCTTGGGAAATCTTGGCTATTCTCGCCGCTGCCTTCCTTTGAAATAAATTCCAAAAATTGAGTACCCTGAAAGAAGATATAGTATTGCAGTTACGGTTAAGCATTTACATCTTTTTTTAAAAAACATGCCATCATGAATTTTTGTTTATTTGCTTTGTTATTGTTATGAGATATCTATTTACAATGCTCGGTGCGTCATGGAAACCGTAAGATGGTGGTTAAAACTCAAACCGATTAAACATATGGCAGATTAAACAAGAAGAATGGCCGTTATTTTCAATATTTAATTTTTTTAATAATTTAAAAAAGTATTTAAATAGCGAAAAAATCTTTTATTTCATTTTCATCAATTAACAGATTTAATTCATTTATTTGTAATTTTTCATGAAATTAGTTTTATTTTCAAAATTTTTTTAATATTAATTAACTTTCTCTGGAATGCAATTAAGCTGATATTGTTGATTTTTATCAGTTACCAATTAGAAATTTTGAGGGAAATGAGTTATTCGCTAGGGATATTTTTCTTCAAACACCAGCATTTCACGCCATACCCAAAATTCATTGCAAAATCTAACTTTGGACATTAAAAACGTAAACTTAAGGGCCATACATAGCAGACAGTTGATAAAATAAGCAAATCCCAACAACAACAACACAAATTCCCACCCATGGCGAATCTGAGCTCAATTACATCTGGTGACCTATTAATGAAATACTACCACTTCAGCATATAGTTGTAGCATTTTCCCACGAGAAGAGTTGCAGCATTTCTAAAGAATGGAAGAAGAAAGAAATGTATAGTCAGCGTTAACAACTGCATAATAACCTATCACTCAAATCTGACAGCAGATACTCAGTGCCATGCTTAATGAGACCTCTGTTCGCCCTTAACTGGTCGAAAGAATTACACATGAGATATGGCCTACACCATGAGTTGTTCCATCGTGATTGGTGACAGACCATGGGCTGTGGAAGTGTCCACTCTAATGAGAAGTGATGGAAGCTGATCCCCCTGCCCTCTTGACGGATTATCTTAAATAAAGGTTGTGGGAGAAAGGTGAGAGTTGTGCGACAAGTCGACAAAAAGTGTTGTTTTTCTGTTTTTTTTCTGAATTGACTGAACAGGTCGTAGTTTCCGCTCGTTTCCACAGTGAGCCCCTTGTGGTTTCATATATCACGCCGTATGCTAATTCAGGTCTGCAGCAGATCATGTGTTTAAAATTCGTCGTAGATTCGAGAACTCTGAAAGTCTCCGTTCTTGTGAATCACATTTAAATCTTATATTTTCCTTTTTTCGTGTGTAGTAATTTGTAATAATCTAGAAATCTCCCTATATATATTTATATATATAATGATTGTAAATAAAAAACTGTTCTCGTGAACCTGAAAATAGTCCTCTTCTTGAAGCCGTTATGGGTCTAGTATAAGCTCAGACGTTAAATTACAATAATCTCAGAAGGAATAAAAACAGACCAGCGATCAATGCGAGATATTCATACATTCAGTCATAATCACGACTGAAAAGGAAATTCAGTAAGGATAATTTAAAATTTATATTCCATATTAGGATCCATTATCAAAAATAATATAATTTAAGCAAAAAATTTACAGTAAAATTTTTTTTAATTGTAAACAAATTATTTCATTAATTAAAACAATAAAAATTATTCCACAAAAGTTCGTTTCTCAGAAAATATCAATACGAACAGTCAACAAAATAATGAGTTTAAAAATATAATTATATTAAAATATTTAATGATATCATAAATCTTGACATTTCACGAGAATAAATAATGAGTATACTGAGCACTAAAATTTTTTTTTCGTATGAAATTCTTTTTATGTGATCAATAATACCAGTCACAAAAATGAATGAGATTAATTATTTTTCATATTTGAACAATGTATCTCACTTTATGTTTTTTTCTACTAAAAAGTTTTATTTCTTTCAAGAAATTATTCTTCATTTCTAAAGAATATAAAATCAAATATCAAAAGGAAATTTCTTTTATTCATTGAATAACTACTGAAAAAAATACTTAATTTGGACGCGTACGTAGAGATTTAGATTTCATAAATATTTAATTCAAAATGTTCCTCTTTTCTTCTTTCATTTATTGAATATTTATTTCTTGCTGCTTGTCAAGAATGTCTTTTATGAAAAAAAAAAGAAATTATGAGATGAAAGATGCATTTCTAAAAAATAATTTTAAATCTTTCTTTCTGTAGATGCATTTAATAATATACTTAAATAATGTAATAAGAGGACGTTGTCTGAAATAATTTATTTAACGCTGTTGATATGAAAAGGGTTTTTTTATTTGAGTAATCAAAAAGTTTTCTTCGATGAATATCAAAAAATTGAAGTAAAACTAATTCATCATTTTTTTATAAGATTCGAGAATAAATAGTATATTTTTTTGTATTTCTACAAATCAATGAATATTTACTTCTCATTCAATAAATTTCTTTTAAGCAATTTTTCTGTTTTCAATAACGTTGAAATGCATGTCACTTTTTGATTTAACCTGAAAATTACCGAAAGTATAAAACGGATTGCGATTGAATTATACAGTGAATTTATAATATATATTTCATATATATATTTCAGACATATTTTAAATTCATACTTTCATACATATCTAAATTATGCCTATTTTTTAAATTGTGCCTGTTTAAGTTTCAACCCTTGAAGTAAAATTCTTAAACAAAACTAATTAATAAAAAAATTATAAAAATATATTTTATTAATGATAAACATTTATTTTATATTTTACATTTTTTTCTAAATAAAACAAATGAACCGTTCACAAGTTGAAAATTGAATCGCTCGCAGACATAATCGTTCACATGAATCATTTTATTTTAATTTAAACAAATGGATCGTAAGAAAAAAATATCAAAATAGCTATCTATCTAAGAATGTAAATATAGTCATATAGTCAAAATAATTTTTAGAAATTTTATTATAAATAATTTAAGTTAATACTTTGCAGCTATCTATATAGTTGGCTGTCTTTTAAAATAGCTTGTAATCGTTATTGCATGGATTCAAACAATAAGACAAAAAATTATTTTAATAGCAATAAATTCATTCTATAAATGAGCTATTTAAACCAGCTGTCAGCAACCATATGAGGCAGTGTCATGGAAGGCGAGGATGGGAAATTGCTAGAATACATTATTGATCATCTTAGATAATTATATTAATTTGCAAAATAATGAGCGTAAAAATTAAAACCAAAACAAATGTTATAAAAATAATAAAAAGTGAAGCATTAAGAAACTCAAAAAGCGAAAAATGCATGGACAAAAAGGCAATATATTAGTTATTGCTCTAACTTATAAAATAGTTTTTTTATGTTCAAACACATGGAAATCCAATATTTTATATGTCTGCGAATAACAAACGTATTGGGAAAAAAAAGGATCATCCATTTTTCTTTCGAGATATTTCATTTGAAATATAAAATTTCGAATATCGATATCAGTGTTTTTTTCACTGTCTACTGTTTTATAAATAGAGTTATGCATAAAAATAAGAGCAACGAATTTAAGATTTTAGAACTTCTCAAAAAAGACACATAAGATTCGACATGCATGGAAATAAATACGATTTGATATGAAATCGAATAAAACAGAATTTATTGCTCACCTGAAGTATTCACGATTTCTCTTTTTATTTGTTTGTCGTCCCTTTGAAAACTAGTTATTATAAATATTGCGTAACTTGTTTTTTTGATTAAAAATTGCTTTGAAATATAAAAAAAAATAATCGATTCTAAGTCATAATGGCGCGTAAGAAATTCAATCTGGTTTAAAAAATGTTCTTTTATGCCACCAAACATCTGGAAGAACAAACGAAACAATAAAATATGGAGTGTTCAGAAAGCAAGATCCGGTGATATTCATCTGTTTGCGGACATTTAAGAAAAAAATTTCATCTAAATCAGCAATCAGGTTGTCAACCAAATTTTTCTGATATTTTATTTTATATTCTTTAAAAGGAACATTCTTTGAATAGATTAGGTTTTGTAAGAATGATTTTTATTCTTAAATTGACAACAGTTTTTAACGATTAGATTCATTTAATTCTGGACTAATATGATAAAATTAAAGATAATTTAATTATTTAAATGTCAACTCCTTTCTAATTTAATTGTAGGATACTTTTAAAGGTATTATTTTATTTTAGACGTGGCGAATGTTCATTTATTACTTATTTTATTACTTCTTTTATAAAATGTATTATATTTTTTTTGTTTTCTTAATATTTTATTGATATTAAATGTGTGGAAATTCTTATAAGATTTCTGAACATATAAAAAAATTTATTAAAGAAAAAAGACCTGATATATTTAGATTAAAAGAATATACTTATATATTATTGGTTTACGAAAACTATTTAAAGTAATTTAACTTTAAAGATGTTAAGATTTATAACTTATGGAAGAAACTTTGTTTTCACAACTTTCAATGTCTTATATGATCTTATGTGAAGATTCTAAATCATCCTATTAGAACATTTAAAAAAAAATTACCATATTTTTTTATTTTAAAAGATATATCCAGCAAAAACATATTGAATTTTTCTAGTTAAATTTCGAAAGACTATGTCTTTTAATCGTTATGAAAATATTATATTTATAATAATTTTTAGATACAATTAGGATTTTCTGTTTTTCAATATACCAGGGACATCGAGCTTCTTTAAATGATTGCGGAAGGACTTAAGATATGTATAGTATCTCTGCTGAACGATACTATTATTCTCAAAAATAACTTTAATAGTATCAAGATACTACCGTTCTTAAAATAACTGTAATAGTATCCCTGCTGAAGGATACTACTGTTAAAATAACTGTAATAAATAAAATAACTCAATTAAATGACTCAATAATTAAATAACTCAATTCCAAGATACTTCAACGGCCGTACCATGCTGAATATACCGGTTCTCGTTAGATCACCGAAGTCAAGCATCATTGGGTGCGGTCAGTACTTGGGAGGGTGACCACCTGGGAACACCGCGTGCCGTTGGCAAATTTGGGACCTGAATGACCGAGTGTCTAGCGCTCTGGCGCTCGGTGCCACAGGTTTCGGGTTCGAATCCCGGCGATGCCATGGATGTTTGTAGTGGTTCGGAATCCACTTTAAGCTGTAGGTCCCAGTCTCCTATGACTGTAAGAGCGTCACGGAGCAAAAGTCAGGCTTCTACCTACGGGTGCTCCCTCACAACAGAAGCTGCTTCCTTCCCCTTTAATCATGAGTACGTATGGGCTCATGGTCTTGGCCAGCCAAGTGGGATAAGAAACAACAACCAAGATACTTTATTTCTCAAAATAACTGTAATTTCTCTGTTGAAAGATATCGCCATTCTTATAATAACTGTAATAGTTAGACTTTCAAGACATAATTTGAAAGAAATATTTCATATTAAGACGTTGAGAGTTGTTAATGGAATGTTTAAATGAATAGTCTGAACACTATTTTCGTAAGACAAAGGAGTTTCTAAACGAACTAAAAAAGTAATATTTAGGAAAAAATACCGAGCAAAAGTTTATAGGAGAATATAGTTTGATGCTGTTGTTCTTTCAAAGCAAACTTACGCCAATTGCTGTTAAAATATCTGTAAATTAGAATAGTATGATAGATTAAAACAGTATTGTGTTATTAAATTTGAAATTAAATGTATTGTTAAATTTGAACTGTATGAACTAATAATGCTAATTTTATAAATATCAATTTTACTGTTTTCACTGTTTTTAAAATAACTGTAATAGTTTCTATGTTGAAAAATACTTTAGTTCTCAAAATAGTATCTCTGCACAATGAAAGTGTTAGTGTGGTTAATAAATTAAAAAAATTGTTTGAATATTCTTAAAATTTATAATTTTTTCAGTTTTAAAAGAAAAGTGACTTATTTATCAATTTGTTTTAAGCTAAAAAATGTAAACAGTTTCATACTCAAACATTTTTATTGATATTTATAAAATTAGCATTATTAGTTCATTCAGTACAATTTTAACAATACATTTCAGTTCAAATTTAATAACACAATACTGTTTTAATGTCACAATGTTTGCTTTGAAAGAACAACAGCATCAAACGATATTCTCCTACAAACTTTTACTCGGTATTTTTTCCTAAATATTACTTTTTCACTTTTTTTGAAAACTCCTTTGTCTTACGAAAATATTCGTCAGACTATTCATTTAAACATTCCATTAATTACTCACAACGTCTTAATATGAAATATTTCTTTCAGATAATGTCTTGAAAGTACTTCTTTTGAAATGTAAATCCCCTATTGCCAAGAAATTTCATGGATATTTTAAAGCAATACATTCTTGTCAACTTAATTAGGTTTTTCTTTTTTAATTTTTATCTTGATGGAGTTTTAATGTTTAACAATGAACAAAACATGAATAGGAATTGTATACACTCTGTTTATTTTTCAATGGCATTTTGATTAATTTTACTAGGAGCGTGATAGATTAAATGTGATGATTTTCTGTATTCTGCATTGAAAACAAACCTCTTTTAATTACTTTTAACTTTTAAAAAGGACATAAAGTAAATATAGGAAACCTAATTCTGCCAGAATAAATATGTAACATAAATTTCTAAGGTGCACATATTTTAATGTTAATTTTATTATTCATAATTACAGAACTTTTAATCATTTAAGTAATAAAAATGACATTTCAAATTTTGGTTGTACGAAAAGGATTAGTTTTTCATTAAATAAAAGCCCAGCTCATTTTATAAAATATGAAAAGAATATAAAAATTAAATAGCTAAATTAAACACTTCAGGAAATCACATTTATGTTAGATAACACGCAATTTTTAAACTGCATAGTAAAATAACACTAAATTATTTGATGATATAATTCCAAACTCATTAAAAGGGAGAAATTGTTCAAAGAGTTATAAAATTTCCGGAAATTTTAAAGTGCTGAAAAGAAACGTCCAATTTTCCGCTTTTTTCCCCTGAAAAGATTGGAAACTTTGGAAAAAATTTATTTTAAATATTGTTGTTATTGTCGCCATATCCCTCATGGAAGGATAAAATTGGGGTACGGTCGGTTGCGATATAGTACTCGTAGGCACTTCAGTCTTTTGGAAAAAAATAAGGATGTATATTTATTATTTTATGCATTTGGCAAAATTTGTTTATATATCTCTTTAAGAGGACAAACACCACTGATTTTGACAAATCAACTCATATTTATGACGAACACTACTGATTTAAACACACATTTATCATTATTATATTATTTTATTGACATGATTATTACAAAAAAATTATAAATTGAATTGTGAATTTACCATTGTATTAGTAATTAGTTGCAATTCAGCCATATACACATGTTATGCTTTATATACTTTTATTTCTTAATTCAATTACAGGCCTCATACTGTATTATTTATCAAATAAATAAAACTTTATTTCCCTTTTTCAATTTAATTTTTCCTTAAAAATGAATTAAAAGTCAATATATATATAATTATAAGTCAATATATATATAATTATAATTTGTAAACTTCGATGTAAAATAAAGTTGGCTGGAATAGTTACCCGGTTTGAAAGGAAATTCTCTTCAAGAAATTACTATCAATAATGGAAAGTCTCTTGGAGAAATTACTATCAATATTGGGAAATCTCTACAGGAGAATGATATCAATATTGGGAAATCTCTACAAGAGACTGATATCAATATTGGGAAGCCTTTTCAAGAAATTGGTATTAAAAGTGGGAAGTTTCTTCAAGAAATTGGTATTAGTGGGAAGTCTCTTCTAGAAATTGGTATCAAAAATGGGAAGTCTTTTCAAGAAATTCCTATTATGGAAAATTTAAACATAAGGAATTTTATTGCTTAATATTAGATAATAATGCAATCTGGAAGCAGTTACTCTTAAAAGAACTTCAAACCCATTGCTTCAGTTATAACAAATGAAGAATGAAGATTATAACAAGGAATCAAATCAAGCTTGCTGACAGACGTGCTTGAAATTCGGAATAATGTATTGATGCAATAAAAGATAGTTTACGTGCTTCACTTTTGAATTCCCAAGATGAAAAAAAATTAAGGATATTTTGATTAAAATATATTTTGTTCGCAGTATACAGCTGCAATTTTACTAGATCACATATATAAAGGATATCGTTTATATGATATTGATATTTACAACGCATTTGATTACATAACTACTGTATCAAATAGTCTGGGACTTAAAGTTACAAAAGTTATGTCTAAGACAGTAGAATATCGAAGTTCTTCTGGTTTTCGGATTCAGTTTGGGTTTCTGTAAAATGCATCAAGTCAATTACTTTGTAATTTCTACTTTGCATAACTCATTTTTTTCAAGTTTTACTAATTTTAAAAAAGGTTAACTGTTAATAATAATGAACATTTTTTTTTTGCGTTCATGGATTTCTGAGAAAAACAGTTACATTACCTTTAGAAATAATTTTAAATTAATTTCCTAATAATTTCAGTATCCTAACATTTTGAATGTAAACTTGGCAAAACATTATTTTTAATAATTTCAGTTGTCTGCTCCATACAAAAGGAAAAATAATCTAGATTGATAACCTTGTTGCCTAATCTAACGATATCACAAGTATATTTTTGTTGACTTAGAAAATGTTATGTGATTAAGGGGAAAAGCTTGGAAAGGAGGGATATCAAATATGTACTTTAAAATTTAGAGTCCATAAAAGTCAAAAGATTAAGTTCGATGGCTATAAGAAGTGTAAAAACGTTTCGTATAGGTAGTCAGACTGTCTTGCAGGAGTTGTCGGTTTTACTATCATACGACACGCAAATATGAGGCAGTTACACATAAGTCCTCCTGGAAGATGGTGTTTTCATCCATTCACCAGTCCATGAGTTGTCCATGGTATACATCAAACACGAAGCTCACTGTAATCTATAATCGACCAATTGCAAAATGTCCATGTTTACGTTAAAGAAGAGCAGGATAAATTATAGATCTGTAAATAAGCACGACAAACCATAGAATTGCATGTAAGCATGACAAGCGATACATCTGTAAGTAAGCACGATAACCATAGATCGATAAGTAAGCACGGCAAATCATAAATCTGTAGGAAAGCATGATAAATAATAGATCAGTAGGAAGGATTTATAAACCATAAATCGGTAAATCAACACAATAAACCATAGTTCGGGTGTAAGAGAGCGGAGTGTTTCAAAAGATGTGACCCCGAAGGTGTTTGTTCTTTTGGTATCATGGATCATTGAAGTACTGGTTCTGTTTTTGAAGTAGTCAAGAAGCTTCTCATGGTAACTGGCCAAATTTCTAAATCATGACACAATGATAACTTGCGCAGCTAGTATGTAGTAGGGTTTAGATTTCAATCTGCTGGCAACGAACATTGTAGTCCTTGCTTTCAGAAACGAGACTCTATGGCAATTGTGACATCGTTTATAAAACATCTCGCACCGATACTCAAGCTGGCTGGTGAGAGGCTTCCAGAGTCTCCCCCATCGATCTTGAAATGAAAAGGAGTTACCCATAAAAGTCCTCCTGAAATGCATTGTCCACTACCCATCACCCATCGGTACGCTGTTTGTCCTATATAGTTGTGTAACAAGAGGCTCACTGATATCCAAAAAAATATTTCAAGAAAAAGCTTAATTGAGTTCAATGCTTGATAATCTAGCCAACCGCAAAACATATCATGTTCCTCTTTCGCCTTTACTTTAAAGATGAGCACGATAAACCACATGATGGTAAATTCTAACATTGGGTTCGAGGAGAAGGTGGGGAGGAGGAGATCAGAAGGTGTAATCCCCCAGATGCTACATTGGAAGATGTTTTTGTCATCAGAATACATTCAAATTCTGGTTTCTTCTGAAATTCACTTTGCGAATTAATGAACCAGCAGTATAGATCTGCTTTGGAAACAGCAACAACAACAATACTCGGCAGCTATAAATAATACCATTCCGCATATCGTGCATAACACGCGGAAATTCTCTCCTAATAGAAAGATTTTTATTGTCCCGATGCGAAGCGAAATGAATAAAAATTACTTAAGCCGAAGATCAATACCAACATTCCACGTTACTTTGCGTTACCACGTTACTTAAAAGCATTCGTGTACGAAACACCGAATAAAACGTATTCCATCGCAAAAATAAACTGTAGCAGCAGCATTATTATTAGAAGCCAACTGTGTAATTCCACGTCGATGGTTATGATTTTAACGTTTTAGTGTGTAAGAGCAAACCCCCTTTTTTTTCTTTCTGAGGGTTGCGAGGGGAGGGGGTGTCCGGGGCATTTATTCGGGGCCAGACTCTCTGAGCCAGGATAAGAGGCCCGGATATGGCAGAGTAATCCAATATGTGCATCTCTGGCTCACAAACCACGCAGTTCGGAAGAGATTTTATGTGCTTGAAAAAGAAACGAAGCAAACGCATCTCTTCCGATATTCAAGTCTGATTTTATTTTCCGCACGAATGAATCGGGACTTTTTTTTTTCTCTTTTCGTGAGATCTGGATTTTCTTTCTTTACTTACAAAACAGCCTCCATTGTAGGATTTCGTATCAAAGCATAATGTTGGATGTGAATGTCCTTTTTTTATGTGTTTTTGGAAACAATCATTTGCATGGAAGTTTTAATTGATTTTATATATAAAGAAAGAAAAATGTGATTTGATTATTAATTTTTTTTGTTTCGTAAGGATTTGGATAAAATGCAGAGTTAAGAGATAATATTTTATGCGCAATTGATGCTTTATGAGGATTAAATTAAATAAGAGTAAAAAGATTACTATGTTTCAAGTAGTTTTATTGTCAATTATATTTAACTTTTTGTGTTGTCTAGCTAGCATGTAAGAGGGCTAGGTTTGTATCTGCTGGCAGAGGATCTTGCAGTCACTACATCAGAAAACGAGACTCAATGGAAATTGTGACAACGTGCATAAAGCATATCGATCAGGCAGCTTGGTAAGATACTTCCGGATTTCCTCATATAACATGAAAATACAGGGGAGTTACCCATAAAAGATCTCCTTGAAGGCATTGTCCACCACCCATCTCGCACCGGTGGGTTGTTTGTAGCATACAGCTGTGGAACAAGATTCCCACCGATTTTCAACAAAAAAATATTCAAGATAAAGCGTAAATGAGTTTAAAGCTTGACAAACTAGCCAACCACAAAATATACCATGTTCCTCTTTTGCTTCAGGTTTAGCCCTCGTGTGCACAAGATGACCGTAGTGCGACACACCAAACCTTTCTCTCTTGTGGGTTTTCTCTCTTACCGCACTCAAATATGAGACAGTACCCATAAAAGTCCTCCCGGAAAAAAAATGGCTTCCCCCATTTACCCGTCCACGAGCTGTTCGTGGTATACATGAAACACGAAGAGCACCACAAGCTAGCCAATCGCAAAATTTCCACATTCACGTTAAAGATGAACACGATAAATCTTAGATCGGTAAAAAAGCACGATAAACTATGCATCGGAATGTAAGCATAATACACCATAGATGGATTGGAGGAGAGGTGGAAAAGATGTGACCCTGGTGGTGTGTGTTCTTTTGGCATCATGGACCTTTGAAGTAGTCGACATGTTTCGCCTGCTAATTTCCAAGTCATGACTTAATGGTAATGTGGGCAGCCAGCATGTAAGAGGGATTAGGTTTGAATCTGCTTGCAGAGAATCTTGCAGTCATTATTTTCAGAAACGACACTCGATGGCAATTGTGACAACATGTATAAAGCATATCGATCAGGCTGCTTGGTAAGATACTTCCCGGTTTTCCCATATGACATGGAAATGCAGAGGAGTTACCAATAAAAGATCGCCTTGAAGGCATTATCCACCACCCATTACGCAACGGTGAGTTGTTTCTGCCATACAGCTGTGGAACAAGATACCCAACGATTTTCAACAAAAAATATTCCAGAAAAAGTATAAATGAGTTTAAAGTTGACAAACTAGCCAACCGTAAAATATACCATACCACGATACACCACAGGAAGGTAAGTCTTTACATTGGGTTCGAGAAGAAGGTGGAGAGGAAGAGCAGAAGGTGTGATCTATACCGGGGGTGTTTTTGTCACCAGGATCCATTGAAATTCTGGTACCTTTATGAAATAGGCTTTGCGAGTTAATGGACCAAATGCATAGATCTGCTTTGGAAATAGCAGCAACAATAATACTCAGCAGCTATAAATAATACCATTCCGCATATCGTGCATGACACGCGGAAATTCTCTCCTAATAAACAGATTTTTATTGTCCCGATGCGAAGCGAAATGAATGAAAATTATTTAAGCCGAAGATCAATACCGATATCCCACGTTGCTCTGCGTCTTAAAAGCATTCGTGTACGGAACACCGAATAAAACTTATTCTGTCGCAAAAATAAACTGTAGCAATAGCAGCCTTATTAGAAGCCAACTGTGTATTTCCACGTCGATGGTTATGATTTTAACGTTTTAGTGTGTAAGAGCAAACCCCTTTTTTTCTGAGGGTTGGGGGGGAGCCAGGATAAGAGGCCCGGATATGGCAGAGTAATCCAATATGTGCATCTCTGGCTCACAAACCATGCAGTTCGGAAACGATTTTATGCGCTTGAAAAGAAACGAAGCAAACGCGTCTCTTCCGATATTCAAGTCTGATTTTATTTTCTGCACGAGTGAATCGCGACTTTTTTTTTCTTTCTTTCTCTTTTCGTGAGAGCTGGATTTTCTTTCTTGACTTGCAAAACAGTCTGCTTTGTAGGATTTTGTATCAAAACATAATGCTGGATGCGAATGTTCTTTTCTTTATGTGTGTTTGGAAACGATCATTTGTATGGATGTTTTAATGGATTTTATATATATATATATATATAAAGAAATATGATTTGATTATTAATTTTTATGTTTCGTAAGGATTTGGATAAAATGTAGAGTGAAGAGATATTGTTTTATGCACAATTAATGCTCCGTGAGGCAATTAATGTTTCGTTTATTTGTGTTTGGGAACAAACATTAGCTGGAAGTTTTAATTGATTTTATACGAAAAAAAAAACGAAATATGATTTGGTTATTAATTTTTATATTTCGCAAGGATTTGGATAGGAGAAAAAGTAGAGTGCAGAGATATTGTTTTATGTGCAATTAATGCTTTATGAGGATTAAATTAAATAATATTTTAAATAGTGTTGTTACTTAACCCACTTTGTGGACAGCAACATCTAGAACAAGTTCAAAAACCAGATTATCTCATGGAAAGAATGAAAAGGGGGTGTGGGGCAGTTCCTGTTGTGACGGAGCACCCCTAGGTAGTAGTCTCGCTTGGCTTCGAGTCGCTGAAGAAGGGCAGTGCCTTCCTGGAGATTGTTTAAGGGGAATTACCTCATATTTTCGTATCGTATGGGTGAAAACCCGGAAAACTCCCACTATATAGTCCGACTCACAAGGCAAAATGCTGAAAATCCCAAACGTTTTCGAGTTTTTTAAACAATGTCTACAACAAAGCCGCCAGCGGATCGAACCTTAGACCTTATGCTCCCCAGCAGCGCACGTTGTCACTGCACCACGACTCGGGCTTTGAAACAGAATTTTTATTGATTGGATAAATCAGGTGGCTAAACTAAAGAATACAGTTCAGTAAAACGTACGTAATAATTCGTTTTCTTTCGTTTAAAACAGCGGCCGACAGCAGACGGCCTTGGACGACCATGGGGAGGTTGCACCAATGAAGAAGATAAAAGTAGTTTATTTAACAAATTAAAAATATGTTGGATCAAACAGTAATTTTCTGAGTAATTTTAGTATAAATTAATGTAAACAATATTAAAAATTAATATAATTTTTATAATAATTAATTTTCTGAGTATTAGTAATTTCCCTCTTCTTCATTGACGCAACAGCCCCATGGTGGGCTAAGGACATCTACCATCTGGCGCTATTCTTTTTACAGGATAGCATTGTCAGACCTACTTTCAACACTCATATTAGACAGGAGCCTACGGTTTAAAGTGGATTCCGAACCACTACAAACACCCATAATAACGCCAGAACTCGAACCCTGTGGCATCGACAACCACAGAGCTAGTCACTCGGCCATGGGGCCCCTGTAATTTCCTTACTATATATTAACAAATTTTAAAATTTTGTATTACAGGTTTCAGTCTGCTCATAGTCTGTGTCCATTTTTTCCCGTATGTTTTTATAAAAATCATTTGTAGTTAAACCATGTCCTAAAAATGTATCAATTTTTTTTTAAATATAAAGAAATTGGAATTCGAAAAAAACCGGATTTTAAAATAAAAATAGACAAAATATAATATAAAAATAGACAATAGATATAATATATTGGTGTATACGTTTGTACGCAAAAAGTTCCTTATGAAGTTATAATAATCAAAAACTTTTCAAATCAATAATAGACTGTACAGATCAAGATTTTCATTTTTCTAGCAAATATGATTAGAAAAATAGTGTTTTTATTTTCATTTTAGCTCTGAAACGCATATTTTATTCTGGTTTTCACAATATTAAATTTATAGTAATTTTTTAAAATGTTCTTAAAAACTTAAAACTTAAACTTATTAAATTTAATTAAAATAAAATATAAATTAATATTAAATTTGAACGCATTTTTAAAAGCCGTTTTTAAAATAGAAAAACGTTTTGTTGCATACCATTGGTATAAAAAACAGCTTTATTGGTATATATTATGTCAAAGAACATTAAAGAATAGCCTTTGGATTATATGAGAACTTTTATTTTTTAGGACTGAATATTAAGCTTTGTTATATAGCGCTATAGATTAAGGTAGTTATTATTGATTTGAACTCAGTTTAGTAGGGTATATTTAACACTTTACAACATTTTCATTTCCGTAAAAAGAGCGGTGAAATATTTAAGCCTGATTAAGCTACCATAATTAGGATTGGCACGACTTCCTTAAGAGGTTAGGTTATCACCGCAAGCTGGGTCCCGGCACTTGGGAGGTAAATTTTATCTGCGCTCTTGTAGAAGATAAAAATTATCCGTTTTCTAGTCGCTTAAAATAATAAACACATAAATTCTTTGGAAATATTGTTTAGTGTCATCGGATTAGCTGCGTGGATATTTTCTTTATCAAGTTAACCAATGTAAGTCCTTTTCGTTTAAGTTTTTTACTTCGATGGATATACCATTAGGGGCCTAATGGCTGAAGTCTAGCGCTTGGTACCATAGTTTCGGTACCTGGGGGGCCATGCATGCTTGCAGTGGTTCGGAATTCACTTTAAACCGTAGGTCGCGGTCTAATATGCCTTTAGGACGTATAGCCTACCCCGTAAAAAGAAGATATCTCATTTTTCGGAGCCTGCCAGTAGGCAGAAGATCTTTATCTACCATGGAGTTGTCGCGCTACTGAAGAAACAGGATATACTATTACGAAAATGACATCCACGAACAGAATACATCATTTTTTTTTTTTTTTTTTTGCAGATGTAAGCCACATTATATACTCGAAATTATTAAGATAAAACTGATACGAAACATACTATTGAAATCAATAACAATGCTAGTTAGTTAATTAATTATTTGCTTTATCACTATTATTTATGGCTGCAACGAATAACCTGTTACTACATTGTTTGTTTCTTATCACACTTGGTGGGCAGCTGCATTTAGATGGAGTATTCGTAGATAGAAATCTGACTTGGCTCAGTGACGCTGACGTTTTACGGAGTACAGTGCTTGTAAATAGTGTTTAGTATCAATGCATGGGATGGGTGCATGGGTATTTTTTGTATCAAGTTAACCAATGTAAGTCATTTTCGTTTTTTAATTTCATTGATATACTATTAGGAAGATGATATCCAAAAAAGGAATGCATGATTTTTCTTGACGATTTAAATCAAATTATATGTGCAATAATTGATTAAGGAAAACCTGATAAGGAAAATAAAATTGCAACAGTAATAAATATCATCATCATATTTGGCACAACGACCCATGGTATGGTGGGTGAAGGAATTCCGTCTACTGGCAGATTTCGAAACATGGGAATGTTTTTCTTTCTACGAACGAGGTAAGTCAGACAGACGAACAACCCTTTGGTTTATCACCCTACGGTTTAAGATTTAATGAATTTTGGAATCTTTCCAAAGAGAACTATTTTGAGCACTTCTTCAATGGCACAACAGCCCCATGGTCATCTGCCTACTGGTATATTCTGAAACATATGTTTTTCTTTTTACGGGGTAGGATTGTCAGACTTACGTCCAACATCATGTTAGACCAGGACCTACTGTTTAAGGTGGATTGCGAACGACTACAAATATCCATGGTACCACCGAAACTCGAATCTGAAACCTGGGGCGTCGAACGCCAGTCACTCAGCCATCAGACACTCGCAACAACTATAGGAAAATTAATTAATGTTTTGCTTATTATAACTATTATTTATGACTTTATACATAACCTGTTATTATTGCATTATAATTTTCATTATCATTGACTTTATAATTTGTAATATTCTGATGCCTGAAAAATACAAGATTGAAAAATGTTTGTTTCAACTCTTTGAATCCATTTCTTAAGCAGCTCTAAACAGATTCTTTCAAAAATAAATGCTTACAAAATACGCTTCTAATTTAACACATATGACGATGAGGAGCCTATAAATTTACCTTAAAGAGCGAGTAAAAGTATTGAAAGAACTGAATGTTTCGGAATTACTCTCCGACTCGAGACACTGGGGAATAGCTTCCGGAGTAAGTATCACCGTTAAGCCCTCGGGAAATATTGGCTTTTCTCGCCGCTGCCTTCCTTTGAAATAAATTCCGAATATTGAGTACCGTGAAAGAAAATATAGTATTGCAGTTACGGTTAAGCATTTACATCTTTTTTTAAAAGACATGCCATCATGAATTTTCGTTTTTTTCTTTTGTTGTTGTTATGAGATATCTCTTGACAATGCTCGGTGGGTCATGGAAACCGTAAGATGGTGGTTAAAACTAAAACCATTTTAAAATAGAGTTTCAATTTCGCAAAGTGGATACTCAGACAATGAGGAAAATAATTTTTGAATGAGGTCTGTATTTTGTATTTGTCTAACTTGCTGTCTATTACACTGAGTGGCTATTTTTCAATTTCTTGTTTTACCCACGCATTTATGTGATCTGTCAGATTTATGAACAGAAATATCTACAGTAGGCGAAAAGAAAAATATATCAGTCACTCGTATAATTATTTGCTGGTAATTGGAAGAAAAACTATCTATTTGAAAAACCAATATAATAACCAATACTTTCAGAAACGAAACTCGAAGGCGATTGTGACAGCATATGTAAAGCATCTTGATCAGGTGGTCAAGAGTCTTCCGGTTTTTGCCCATACGACCTGGAAATGTAAGGGAGTTATATATGTATGTATATACGAGCCTCCTGGAAGTCATTGTCCACAACACATCACCCATCTGCAAGCTGTTTGTGGCACACGGCAGTGGAACAACAGGCCAACCGATGTCCAACAAGAAAAATTTTTAAAATTGTAATTGAGTTCACAGTCTGACATTCTATCCAACCACAAAATTTTTGATGCTCATCTTTTGAGTTTACGCTAACGATTAGCACAATAAACCACAGGACGTTAAGTCCTCCATTGGGTTCGAATAGAAGGTGGAAAGGGAGGGTGAGAAGGTGTGATTCCAGAGATTTCACACCAGAAGAATCTTTTGTTATTAGGATCCATTGAAATTATAGTTCCTTTTTGAATTATCCTCCACTGGTTATTGGACGACATGCATAGATCTGCTTTGGAAACAACAACAAAAATACTCTGCAACTATAAATTATACGATTCCGCATATCGTGTATAACAGGTGGAAATTCCCTCATAATAGACAGATTTTTATAGTCCCCATGCGAAACGAAATGAATAAAAATTATTTAAGCCCAAGATCAATACCAACATTCCAAGTTACTCTGCGTCTTAAAAGCATTCGTGTACGAAGCACCGAATAAAACGTATTCCATCGCGAAAATAAACTGTAGCAGCACCATTATTAGAAGCCAACTGTGTAATTCCACGTCGATGGTTATGATTTTTATGTTTTAGGGTGTAAGAGCAAACCCCGTTTTTTTTCTTTCTGATGGTTGCGTTGGAGGGGGTGTCCCGGACACTTATTCGGGGCCAGACTCTCTGAGCCAGGATAAGAGGCCTGGATATGGCAGAGTAATCCCATATGTGCATCTCTGGTTCACAAACCACGCAGTTGGGAAAAGATTTTATTCGCTTGAAAAAAAACGCAGCAAACACGTCTCTTGCGATATTCAAGTCTGATTTTATTTTCTGCACGAATGAATCAAGACTTCTTTTTTTCTTTCTTTCTCTTTCATGAGAGCTGGATTTTCTTTCTTTGCTTACAAAACAGTCTCCTTTGTAGGATTTCGTGTCAAAACATAATGTTAGATTCGAATGTCTTTTTTTCTTTATTTGGATTTGGGAACAATTATTTGCATGGAAGTTTTAATTGATTTTATATAAAAAAAAGAAATATGATTTTATTATTAATTTTTTTGTTCCGTAAGGATCTGAATGAAATGTAGAGAGAAGAGATATTGTTTTATGTGCAATTGATGCTTTATGAGTATTAAGTTAAATAGTGTTGTAGTCACTTAAGCCACTTGGTAGACAGTAACATCTAGTCCAAGTCCAAAAACCGGTGTGGTCTCACGGAAAGAAGGGAAAGGAGAGGGGTAGTTTCTGTCGTGATGAAGCACACCTAGGTAATAGTCTCGCTTGGCTTCGAGTCGCTGAAGTAAGGCAGTGCCTTCCTGGAGATTAGATCCCGCATTTGCTTATTGTATGGGAGAAAACCCAAAAAACACCCACCAGGTAATACGATTCATGAGGCAAGACGCTGAATATCCCAAACGTCATCAAGAATTCTTGTCTTTTCCGGAGAATTCTCGTTTTATTCAGAATTTCGGGGGTTTTTTTTTTTTTTCCCGAGGTAGGATTGTCAGCCCTACGCCCAAAGCTCTCCAGTCATCTTAGACCAGGACATACTGTTTAAGGTGGGTTGCGAACCACTACAAATATCCATGGTACCACCGGGACTCGAACCTGAAACCTGTGGCCTCGAACGCCAGCCACTCCGTCATCAGAGCCCCATAACACTATATGATAATTAATTAATGATTTGGTTTTTATAGCTATTATTTTTGACTTCATGAATAACCTGTTGTTATTACATTTGCGTTTTAGTCTGTAGAATTCTCATGCCTAAAAACTGCAAGATTGAAAAATACATGTTCCAACTCTATGAATACATTTATTAAGCAGTTCTAAACAGATTCTTTCAAAGATAAACGCCTACAAAACACACTTCGAATTTAACACATTCGACGATGAAGAGGAAATAAATTTACCTTAAACAACGAGTGAAAGTATTGAAAGAACTGGATGTTTCGGAATTCCTCTCCGACTCGAGACACTGGGGAATAGCTTCCGGAGTAAGTATCACCGGTAAGCCCTCGGGAAATATCGGCTTTTATCACCGCTGCCTTACTTTGAAATAGATTCCGAAAATTGAGTACCCTGAAAGAAAATATAGTATTGCAGTTACGGTTAAGCATTTACATCTTTTTTTAAAAGACATGCCATCATGAATTTTCGTTTTTTTCTTTTGTTGTTGTTATGAGATATCTCTTGACAATGCTCGGTGGGTCATGGAAACCGTAAGATGGTGGTTAAAACTAAAACCATTTTAAAATAGAGTTTCAATTTCGTAAAGTGGATACTCAGACATTGAGGAAAACAAGTTATGAATGAGGTCTGTATTTTGTATTTGTCTGACTTGCTGCTGTCTATTACAATGAGTGGCTATTTTTCAATTTCTTGTTTTATCCAAGCATTTATGTGATCAGTCAGATTTATCAACAGAAATGTCTACAGTAGGCGAAAAGAAAAATATATCGGAGAGCCATATAATTATTTGATAGTAATGGGAAAAAATAACTATGTGTTTGAAAAATTAATATTATTATTGACTTATGAATAATCTGTATATACTTTTCACTAATAGTATAAGGTACAGGAATACATGACGTGAATAAATAAATGATGAGAGCCACAAATTGAATTAAAATCCGAGCAACGGAAATTAATCATTATAATACTACATCTGATTTTAATTTCGCATATGGCCGATTAAACAAACAAGATGGTTTTTATTGTCAATATTTTAATTATGAAACGCAATAATTTAAAAATAATTTGAAATGAAAAAATCTTATATTTTCATCAATTAACGTATTTAATTGATTTAGTAGTTATTTTTCTGAAAATTCATTTTCAGAAATATCCTTATACTAATTAATTTGCTCACAAAAGCAAACGATTCAGCTGCTATTGCTCATTTTTTATCAGCTGCCAATTTATAATTTCGAGAGAAATAAGTTATTCTTCATTTGAGCAACAGCCCCATAGTGGACCAACTTCATCTGCCGAAACATGAGATCTTTTCTTTTTTGGATGGGGGAGGGGGTTTCGAGTTCTCAGCCTTAAGTCGAACAGTCATATTAGACCCGGACTTACGGTTTAAAGTGAATATTTAACCAATATAAGCATCCATAGCACCAGCGGGATTCGAATCCGAAACCTGTGGCACCGGGCGGCGGAGTCACCTATTCCTTCGACTACCGGAGTTTTCCCGCCGGTTTTCAAAGTGAACTCTTTGTGGCTTCTTGAATCACATAGTGTGATAACTAAGATCGCCAAAGACCAGGTGTTTAGATTCGTCGTGGACTCTGAAAATCTCCGTTCTTGGAGTGAACTGTACTTCTGAATCTAATTTAATTATTATTTTTTTGTAAGAAATTAATTGCATTAACACAGAGTTCTGTATATATAATAACGCTTGTAAAGAAAAATTAAAGTGTTCCCATGAATCAGAAAATGCTTCTCTTCTTCAAGTCGTTATAGGTCTAGTATAGGCAGAGACGTTACATCACCAATAACCTCAGAAAGAAAAAAACAGACTAGCTGTCATTCATATACTATTCATACATTCTGTCATAACCACGACTGTAAAGCAATTCAATAAGGATAAATTAAAATTTATATTCCATATTAGGATCCATTATCAAAAATAATAGAATTTATACTTTTTTAAACAAATTATTTGATTCATTAAAACAACAAAAATTATACCACAAACGCTTGCTTCTCAGAAAATATCAATACAAAAAGGCAACAAAATAATGAGTTTAAAAATATAATTATATTAAAATATTTAATGATATCATAAATACTGACATTTCACAAGCAAAAATAACGAGTATACTGTTTATTTAAATTTTTTTTTCGTATGAATTTCTTTTTATATGATCAATAATGCCAGTCACAAAAATGAATGAGATTAATTATTTTTCATATTTGAACAATGTGTCTCACTTTAACTTTTTTCTACTAAAATTTTTTTTTTTTTCAAGAAATTATTCTTCATTTCTAAAGAATATAGAATCAATTATCAAAAGGAAATTTCTTTTATTCATTGAATAACTAGTGAAAAAAATGCTTAATTTGGACGCGTACGAAGAGATTTAGATTTCATAAATATTTAATTCAAGATGTTCCTCTTTTCTTCTTTCATTTATTGAATATTTATTTCTTGCTGAATGTCTTTTTCTGAAAAAAAAATAGAAATTATGAGATGAAAGATGCATTTCTAAAAAATAATTTTAAAGCTTTCTTTCTATAGACGCATTAAATATACTCAAAAAAAGTAATAAGAGGACGTTGTCTGAAATAATTTATTTAACGCTGTTGATATTAAAAGGTTATTTTTTATTTGAGTAATCAAAAAGTTTTCTTCAATGAATATCAAAAAATTGAAGTAAAACTAATTCATCCTCTTTTTTATAAGATTCGTGAATAAATAGGATATTTTTTGTATTTGTACAAATCAATGAATATTTACTTCTCATTAAATAAATTTCTTTTAAGCAATTTTTCTGTTTTCAATAACGTTGAAATGTCATGTCACTTTTTGATTTAGCCTGAAAATTACCAAAAGTATAAAACGGATTGCGATTGAATTATACAGTGAATTTATAATATATATTTCAGGCATATTTTAAATTCATACTTGTATACATATTTAAATTATGCCTGTTTAAGTTTCAACCCTTGAAGTAAAATTCTTAAACAAAACTAATTAATAAAAAAAATGATAAAAATATATTTTATTAATGATAAACATTTATTTTATAAGCTCATGTTAGTGAAAATTGCAACACCATGAAGGACTTACGCGAGTGAGCTGAAATTTTCAGGAAATGCAAAATAGCGCATGATATGCAAATGATTAGAATTTCAAATCCGTAGCGCATGCGTATGCTGAGCAGCGCCCTCTGAACGGCGGATGGATCCGAATAAATAGACAGCTGTAGCGAGGCGTTTATGGTTATCGGGGGTTACCTGCTAGTGGTAAACGTTAGCTCAATCGTTATTTATGCCTCTTCAACGAAAGAGAGCGAGATTTGAACAACTTACAGAGTTTGAACGGGGGAGAATCATCGGCCTTCATGAAGCTGGATTGTCTTATCGTGCATTATTCGCTCGTGTGCAGTGTAACAGCAGCACAGTGATGCGTCTTTGGAAGCAGTGGACGGACGAGTGTCGGACAGGAAGATCCGGGGGTGGACCCCGAAATGTGACGTCAGCTCGCGATGATAGACACCTGGTCCGCATGACACTGACGGACCGTACAGCTTCCTCTAGACAATTGGCAGCACAGTGGTCAATAGCTACAGGTGTTTCATTGTGTGCGTCATCAATTCGTAGACGTCTGCTGCAGCGTGGACTGCGTGTAAGGACTCCTTTATACAGGATCCCTCTCACGCTAAACCATCGCCGCCTGCGGCTACAATGGGCCGCTCAGCATAGAGACTGGCGTGCTGATTGGCAGCATGTCGTGTTTTCTGACGAATCCCGCTTTAATTTGTGGTACCATGATGGCCGCATTCGTGTCAGATGCTAGGGCGGTGAACGCCACCTTCCGGAGTGCATTATCGAACGCTACAGGGGACGAACACCCGGAGTTATGGTCTGGGGTGCCATAGCATATCATGCTAAGAATTGTGGGCAATCTGAACAGCAACCGGTACATCAGTGAAGTTCTACAGCCCCAAGCTGTTCCCTTCCTTCAAAGCTTGCCAGGCGCTGTATTTCAACAGGACAATGCCCGCCCTCATATCGCTAGGACTGTTCAATCCTTCTTTGCAACGCGGCAGGTACAGCTTCTTCCTTGGCCTGCGTATTCCCCGGATATGTCGCCGATTGAACATGTGTGGGATTTCGTTGGTCGGCGTCTCGCTCGTCCTGTTGATTCTGCAGACGAACTTTGGGTGCGCATACAAACAATATGGAATGCTCTTCCTCAGGCAGGCATTCAAAATTTGTTTGACTCCATGCCACGTCGTGTAGCAGCACTTATTGCGGCGCGTGGTGGCTACACAAAATACTGATTCCGATCTCTTGTTATTGTTTGTTTGCTTTGAACATTTAATCATTTATTTTTACCACTACCACTCAATTGTGTATTAAATTTCATTCAATTATGACGATTCCTACATGGTGTTGCAATTTTCACAAACATGAGTTTATTTTACATTTTGTTCTAAATAAAACAAATGAACCGTTCACAAGTTGAAAATTGGGTCGCTCACAGACATAATCGTTCGCATGAATCATTTTATTTTAATTTAAACAAATGGATCGTAAGAAAAAAATATCAAAATAGCTATCTAAGAATGTAAATATAGTCATATAGTCAAAAAAATTTTAGAAATTTTATTATAAATAATTTAAGTTAATACTTTGTTGGCTATCTTTTAAAATTGCTCGTAATCGTTATTGCATGGATTCAAACTTTAAGATAAAAAATTAATTTAATAGCAATAAAGTCATTCTATAAATGAGCTGTTTAAACCAGCTGTTAACAACCATATGAGGCAGTGTCGTGGAATACGAGAATGGGAAATTGCTAGAATGCATTATTGATCATCTTAGATAATTATATTAATTGGAGAAAATAATGAGCGTAAAAATTAAAACCAAAACAAATGTTATAAAAATAATAAAAAGTGAAGCATTAAGAAAACTCAAAAAGCAAAAAATACATGAACAAAAAGGCAATAGATTCGTTATTGCTCTAACTTATAAAATAGTTTTTTTATGTTTAAACACAAGGAAATCCAATATTTTATATGTCTGCGAATAACAAACGCATTGGAAAAAAAAGTGATCATCCATTTTTCTTTCGAGATATTTCATTTGAAATATAAAATTTCGAATATCAATATCAGTGTTTTTTCCACTGTCTACTGTTTTATAAATAGAGTTATGCATAAAAATAAGAGCAACGAATTTAAGATTTTAGAACTTCTCAAAAAAGACACATAAGATTTGACATGCATGGAAATAAATACGGTTTGATATGAAATCGAATAAAAACAGAATTTATTGCTCACCTGAAGTATTCACGTTTTATCTTTTTATTTGTCTGTCGTCCTTTTGAAAACTAGTTATTATAAATATTGCGTAACTTGCTTTTTTGATTTAAAATTGCTTTGATATGTAAAAAAGAATAATCGATTGTAAGTCCTAATGGCACGTAAGAAATTCGATCTGGTTTAAAAAATGTTCTTTTATGCCACCAAACGATCTGGAAGAACAAACGAAATAATATAATATGGAGTGTTCAGACAGCAAGATCTGGTGATATTCATCTGTTTGCGGACATTTAAGGAAAAAATTTCATCTAAATCAGCAATCAGGTTGTCAACCAAATTTTTCTGATAGTTTATTTTATATTCTTTAAAAGATACATTCTTTGAATAGATTAGGTTTTGTAAGAATGACTTTTATTCTTAAATTGACAACAGTTTTTAACGATTAGATTCATTGAATTCTGGAATAATATGATAAAATGAAAGATAATTTAATTATTTCAATTTCAACTCCTTTCTAATTTAATTGATGGATACTTTTAAAGGTATTATTTTATTTTAGACGTGGCGAATGTTCATTTATTACTTATTTTAGTACTTCTTTTGTAAAATGTATTATATATTTTTTGTTTTCTTAATATTTTATTGATATTAAATGCGTGGAAATTCTTATAAGATTTCTGAACATATAAAAAAATTTATTAAAGAAAAAAGACCTGATATATTTAGATTAAAAGGATATACTTATATATTATTGGTTTACGAAAACTATTTAAAATAATTTAACTTTGAAGATGTTAAGATTTATAACTTAAGGAACAAACTTTTTTTTCACAAATTTCAATGTCTTATATGATCTTATGAGAAGATTCTAAATCATCTTATTAGAACATTTAAAAAAAATAATTTTCATACTTATTTATTTTCAAAAAAATAAAGCCAGCAAAAACATATTCAATTTTTCTAGTTAAATTTCGAAAGACTGTCTTTTAATCGTTATGAAAATATTATATTTATAATAATTTTTAGATACTATTAGGGATTTCTGTTTTTCAATATACCAGAGACATCGAGCTTCTTTAAATGATTACGGAAGAACTTAAAATATCTATGCATAGTATCTCTGTTGAACAATACTATTATTCTCAAAAATAACTTTAATAACATCAAGATACTGTCGTTCTTAAAATAACTGTAATAGTATCCCTGCTGAAAGATACTACTGTTAAGATAACTGTAATAAATAAAATAACTCAATTAAAGGATTCAATGATTAAATAACTCAATTCCAAGATACTTTATTTCTCAAAATAACTGTAATTACATCTCTGTTGAAAGATATCGCCATTCTTATAATAAATGTATTAGTAGTACTGTTTTTAAAATAACTGCAATAGTTTCTATGTTGAAAAATACTTTAGTTCTCAAAATAGTATCTCTGTACAATGAAAGTGTTAGAGTGGTTAATAAATTAAAAAAAATTTTTAATATTTTTAAAATTTATAATTGTTTCAGTTTTAAAGAAAAGTGACTTATTTATCGATTTGTTTTAAGCTAAAAAATTGTAAATAGTTTCATACTCAAACTTTTTTTATTTATATTTATAAAATTAGCATTATTAGTTCATTCAGTTCAATTTTAACAATACATTTCAGTTCAAATGTAATAACACAATACTGTTTTAATCTATCACACTATTCTAATTAACAGATATTTTAACAGCAATTGGCATAAGTTTGTTTTGAAAAAACAACAGCATCAAACTATATTCTCCAATAAACTTTTGCTCGGTATTTTTTCCTAAATATTACTTCCTTAATTTCTTAGAAACTCTTTTGTCTTACGAAAATACTGTTCGGACTATTCATTTAAACATTCCATTAACAACTCCCAACGTCTTAATATGAAATATTTCTTTCAGATAATGTCTTGAGAGTACTTCTTTTGAAATGTAAATCCCCCATTGTCAAGAATTTTCATGGATATTTTAAAGCAATACATCCTTGTCATCTTAATTAGCTTTTTTTAAAAACTTTTTTATCTTGATGGAGTTTTAATGTTTAACAATGAACAAAACATGAATAGGAATTGTACACACGCTATTTTTTTCTACGGCATTTTGATTAATTTTACTTAGAGCGTGATAGATTGAAGTGGATGATTTTCTGTATTCTGCATTGAAGACGAACCTATTTTAATTACTTCTAAGTTCTAAAAAGAACATAAAGTAGATACAGGAAATCGTATTCTGTCAGAATAAATATGTAACTTAAATTTTTCAGGTCCACAGATTTTAATGTTAATTTTATCATTCATAATTACAGAACTTTTAATCAGTTAAATAATAAAAATAACTTTTCAAATTTTGGTTCTATGCAAAAGGAGTACTTTTCTTTAAATAAAAACACAGCTCATTTTATAAATGGAAAAGCATATAAAAATTAAAAAGCTACTTTAAACAGTTCGCATTTATGTTACTCGTAGATAATAAGAAATTTTTAAAACTGCAAAATTAAATACACTTTTTTATTTGATTAGAAAATTCCAAAGTGGACTGATGGCTAAATGACTGGCGCAAGTCCCAATGGTGCCTTGGAAGTTGGTAATAGTTCGTAATCGACCTTAAACCATAGGTCTCAGTCTAATACGTCTGTGGGGCTAACAAACCTTTCCCGTAAAAAGAAAAAGACATCGTGTCTCAAATCATACCATTAGGCAGACGGCCTTCGCCCACCAAGGGCTGTTGAGTTATTGAAGAAGAAGATAATTCCAAACGCATTAAAAAGGATAAATTGTACACGTAAAATTTCCGAAAGTTTTAAAATAGCAGAAATAAACTGGGTCCAATTTTCGGGTTTTTTGCCTCAGGAATTTTGGGAAAAATGGATTTTAAATATTATTTTATTAGTATGATGAAATAAGTATATGAGTAATACAAACATGCAGTGTTGGAATGTAGAATGTAGGAGAGTGGTGTGGGGCTGTTTTTACTCTTTAGTCACTTTAGTCTTTTCTAAAAAATTATGTATATTTTTTCTTTCATGCATTTGATAAAATTATTTTTATATATCACTTTAAGAGGACAAACACAACTGATTTAAACACTCATTTATAGGCATAATTATATGACTTTTTAAAGCGTTTATTATGAAAAATTATAAATTGAATTATAAATTTACCATTTTATTAATAATAGATTTCAATTCAGCCATATATACATGTCATGTGCGATATACTTTCTATCCTTATTCAATTACAAGCTCATAATGTATTATTCATCAAAAAAAAGTAACTTCCCTTTTTCAATTTAATTTGCCTTAGAAATAAAGTAAAAGTAATTTCATTCTAACTCAATATGCATAATTATGATTTGTAAACTGCCATGTAAAATAAGATTGGCTGAAATAGTTACCCTGTTTGAAAAGTCTCTTCAAGAAATTGGTATCAATAATGGGAAGTCTCTTCAAGAAATGGGTATCAATAATGAGAAATTTCGTAAAGAATTGGTATCAATAATGAGAAATTTCGTAAAGAATTGGTATTAATAATGAGAAATTTCGTCAAGAATTGGCATTAGTAATGTGGAGTCCCTTCAAGAAATTGGAATGAATAATGGAAAGTCTCTTCAAGAAAGTGCTATCATGGAAAATTTAAGCATAGGGGAATTTCATTGCTTTATAATGATATCTGATATCAGTTACATATAATGATACAATCTGGAATCAATTACACTCTTTGAACTCTAGAAGCCCATTGCTTCAGTTGTAACAAATGAAGAATGAAGACTATAACAATGAATCAAATGAAGGTTTGATGACAGACGTGTCTGAAATTCAGAACAATGTATTGATGCAATAAAAAATAGTTTACGTGCCTTACTTTTGAATTCTCAAGATGAAAAAAAAAAAAGGAAGGATATTTTGATTACAAAAATATTTTTTCTCAGTCAATATATACAGCTGCAATTTTACCAGATCAAATATATTAAGGACATCGTTTATCTGATATTAACATTTACGATGCATTTGAATACAAAATTACTACTGCAAATTATCTGGGTCTCAATGTTAGAAAAATTAGTACGTCTAACAACAAAAAGGGCAGATATGATACAGATGATAACAAAAAGAATATAATCAGCAAAACAAAAAGAGCAGTACGAAAACAAATAAATCCTAATTCAAAGGAAATATCTTAAAATTTTAAATACAGCCATAATTTTCTAAATTTCAAATTTTTTAAAGAAAAAAAATCCCTTTCCATACAACTTCCACTTTCTTTTTATCCTTTCTATATATAATGGTACACGAGCTCTACCAATATTCAACAAAAAATAGATACGAAATATTTAAGGTACACGAACACCTTTAAAACGCGGTTTTCGACCAAAATTTTGATGTTGCAATTTTTACATTTTTGAAAAGCTTATATTTCAGGCTTTCTAAACACCTTTACAGTTTGTTTCTATCTGTTTTAGAACTAGAATTGTGTTAGTTTAAACTTCCCTTGAAGACGAATTTTTGAACCGGAAGTACGATTTTCGTAACAGGAAATGATAGTTTTAATATGTTTATCTTCATTATTTCCTCAATATTGACTGTAAAACTTATTCTAATATAAATAAAAATCATTAAATAGTTTTTATCACTTAAAAAGTTACAATCATTGGTATCACTTGATCTGATAAAGAATCTGGCTACAAGTTGCCTGGAAGTTTGTTTGCATATGTTGTTGTATGGAACATATCTACATAATAATTAACTTTTTTATTTGTTTTGTGATAATATATATCATAAAATAATAAAACATTTTTTGGGAAGTACTGTTCTTCAAATAAATGTAATGGTTTCTCTCTTGAAAGATAGTACTGTTCTTGAAATAACTGTAACAGTATCTTTGTTGAAAGATAGTAAGTACTGTTCTTAAAATAACTATAATGGTGTCTTAGTTGAAATATAGTACTGTTCTTAATATAATTATAATGGTTTCTCTGTTGAAAGATAGTACTGTTCTTGAAATAGCATAACAGTATCTCTGTATAATGGAAGTATTCGCGTTGGTAATAAATTCAAAAAAATATTTGTATTATCTTAAATTTTTTTTTTTTTTCAGATTAAAAAATCAAGTGACTTATTTATCGATTTGTTCTAAGCTAAAAAATGTTAACAGTTTCATAGTCGTTTTTTTAATTAATATTTATAAAATCAGCATTATTAGTTAATTACACAATACTGTTTTAATCCATCATTCTATTCTAATTTACAGATATTTTAATAGCATTTGGTAAAAGTTTGCTTTCAATGAACAACAGTATCAAGCGATATTCTTGAATAAACTTTTATTCGGTATTTTTTCCGAAATATTACTTTTTTAGTTTGCTTAAAAACTCCTTTGTCTTACGAAAATACTGTTCGTACTATTCATTTAAACATTCCATTAACAACTCTCAACGCCTTAATATGAAATATTTCTTTCAGATAATGTCTTGAGAGTACTTCTTTTGAAATGTAAATCCCCCATTGTCAAAAATTTGCATGGATATTTTAAAGCAATACATTCTTGTCATCTTAATTAGATTTTTTTTTTTCAAATTTGTTTTTATTTTGATGGAGTTTTAATGTTTAACAATGAACAAAACATGAATAGGAATTGTATACACGCTATTTTTTTCAAAGGCATTTTGATTAATTTTACTTGGCGCGTGATAGATTGAAGTGGATAATTTTCTGTATTCTGCATTGAAGACGAACCTATTTTAATTACTTCTAAGTTCTAAAAAGAACATAAAGTAGATACAGGAAATCGTATTCTGTCAGAATAAATATGTAACTTAAATTTTTCAGGTCCACAGATTTTAATGTTAATTTTATCATTCATAATTACAGAACTTTTAATCAGTTAAATAATAAAAATAACTTTTCAAATTTTGGTTCTATGCAAAAGGAGTACTTTTCTTTAAATAAAAACACAGCTCATTTTATAAATGGAAAAGCATATAAAAATTAAAAAGCTACTTTAAACAGTTCGCATTTATGTTACTCGTAGATAATAAGAAATTTTTAAAACTGCAAAATTAAATACACTTTTTTATTTGATTAGAAAATTCCAAAGTGGACTGATGGCTAAATGACTGGCGCAAGTCCCAATGGTGCCTTGGAAGTTGGTAATAGTTCGTAATCGACCTTAAACCATAGATCTCAGTCTAATATGTCTGTGGGGCTAACAAACCTTTCCCGTAAAAAGAAAAAGACATCGTGTCTCAAATCATGCCATTAGGCAGACGGCCTTCGCCCACCAAGGACTGTTGAGTTATTGAAGAAGAAGATAATTCCAAACGCATTAAAAAGGATAAATTGTACACGTAAAATTTCCGAAAGTTTTAAAATAGCAGAAATAAACTGGGTCCAATTTTCGGGTTTTTTGCCTCAGGAATTTTGGGAAAAATGGATTTTAAATATTATTTTATTAGTATGATGAAATAAGTATATGAGTAATACAAACATGCAGTGTTGGAATGTAGAATGTAGGAGAGTGGTGTGGGGCTGTTTTTACTCTTTAGTCACTTTAGTCTTTTCTAAAAAAATTATGTATATTTTTTCTTTCATGCATTTGATAAAATTATTTTTATATATCACTTTAAGAGGACAAACACAACTGATTTAAACACTCATTTATAGGCATAATTATATGACTTTTTAAAGCGTTTATTATGAAAAATTATAAATTGAATTATAAATTTACCATTTTATTAATAATAGATTTCAATTCAGCCATATATACATGTCATGTGCGATATACTTTCTATCCTTATTCAATTACAAGCTCATAATGTATTATTCATCAAAAAAAAGTAACTTCCCTTTTTCAATTTAATTTGCCTTAGAAATAAAGTAAAAGTAATTTCATTCTAACTCAATATGCATAATTATGATTTGTAAACTGCCATGTAAAATAAGATTGGCTGAAATAGTTACCCTGTTTGAAAAGTCTCTTCAAGAAATTGGTATCAATAATGGGAAGTCTCTTCAAGAAATGGGTATCAATAATGAGAAATTTCGTAAAGAATTGGTATCAATAATGAGAAATTTCGTAAAGAATTGGTATTAATAATGAGAAATTTCGTCAAGAATTGGCATTAGTAATGTGGAGTCCCTTCAAGAAATTGGAATGAATAATGGAAAGTCTCTTCAAGAAAGTGCTATCATGGAAAATTTAAGCATAGGGAATTTCATTGCTTTATAATGATATCTGATATCAGTTACATATAATGATACAATCTGGAATCAATTACACTCTTTGAACTCTAGAAGCCCATTGCTTCAGTTGTAACAAATGAAGAATGAAGACTATAACAATGAATCAAATGAAGGTTTGATGACAGACGTGTCTGAAATTCAGAACAATGTATTGATGCAATAAAAAATAGTTTACGTGCCTTACTTTTGAATTCTCAAGATGAAAAAAAAAAAAGGAAGGATATTTTGATTACAAAAATATTTTTTCTCAGTCAATATATACAGCTGCAATTTTACCAGATCAAATATATTAAGGACATCGTTTATCTGATATTAACATTTACGATGCATTTGAATACAAAATTACTACTGCAAATTATCTGGGTCTCAATGTTAGAAAAATTAGTACGTCTAACAACAAAAAGGGCAGATATGATACAGATGATAACAAAAAGAATATAATCAGCAAAACAAAAAGAGCAGTACGAAAACAAATAAATCCTAATTCAAAGGAAATACCTTAAATACAGCCATAATTTTCTAAATTTCAAATTTTTTAAAGAAAAAAAATCCCTTTCCATACAACTTCCACTTTCTTTTTATCCTTTCTATATATAATGGTACACGAGCTCTACCAATATTCAACAAAAAATAGATACGAAATATTTAAGGTACACGAACACCTTTAAAACGCGGTTTTCGACCAAAATTTTGATGTTGCAATTTTTACATTTTTGAAAAGCCTATATTTCAGGCTTTCTAAACACCTTTACAGTTTGTTTCTATCTGTTTTAGAACTAGAATTGTGTTAGTTTAAACTTCCCTTGAAGACGAATTTGAACCGGAAGTACGATTTTCGTAACAGGAAATGATAGTTTTAATATGTTTATCTTCATTATTTCCTCAATATTGACTGTAAAACTTATTCTAATATAAATAAAAATCATTAAATAGTTTTTATCACTTAAAAAGTTACAATCATTGGTATCACTTGATCTGATAAAGAATCTGGCTACAAGTTGCCTGGAAGTTTGTTTGCATATGTTGTTGTATGGAACATATCTACATAATAATTAACTTTTTTATTTGTTTTGTGATAATATATATCATAAAATAATAAAACATTTTTTGGGAAGTACTGTTCTTCAAATAAATGTAATGGTTTCTCTCTTGAAAGATAGTACTGTTCTTGAAATAACTGTAACAGTATCTTTGTTGAAAGATAGTAAGTACTGTTCTTAAAATAACTATAATGGTGTCTTAGTTGAAATATAGTACTGTTCTTAATATAATTATAATGGTTTCTCTGTTGAAAGATAGTACTGTTCTTGAAATAGCATAACAGTATCTCTGTATAATGGAAGTATTCGCGTTGGTAATAAATTCAAAAAAATATTTGTATTATCTTAAATTTTTTTTTTTTTTCAGATTAAAAAATCAAGTGACTTATTTATCGATTTGTTCTAAGCTAAAAAATGTTAACAGTTTCATAGTCGTTTTTTTAATTAATATTTATAAAATCAGCATTATTAGTTAATTACACAATACTGTTTTAATCCATCATTCTATTCTAATTTACAGATATTTTAATAGCATTTGGTAAAAGTTTGCTTTCAATGAACAACAGTATCAAGCGATATTCTTGAATAAACTTTTATTCGGTATTTTTTCCGAAATATTACTTTTTTAGTTTGCTTAAAAACTCCTTTGTCTTACGAAAATACTGTTCGTACTATTCATTTAAACATTCCATTAACAACTCTCAACGCCTTAATATGAAATATTTCTTTCAGATAATGTCTTGAGAGTACTTCTTTTGAAATGTAAATCCCCCATTGTCAAAAATTTGCATGGATATTTTAAAGCAATACATTCTTGTCATCTTAATTAGATTTTTTTTTTTCAAATTTGTTTTTATTTTGATGGAGTTTTAATGTTTAACAATGAACAAAACATGAATAGGAATGGCATACACGCTATTTATTTCAACGGCATTTTGATTAATTTTACTTAGAGCGTGATAGACTGAAGTGGATGATTTTCTGTATTCTGCCTTGAAAACAAACCTCTTTTAATTACTTTTAACTTCTAAAAAGATCACAGTAAATATATGAATCCTATTCAGTCAAAATATATATTTAATTTTAATTTTTAAGGTCTGTAATTTTTTACGTTAATTTTATTATTTTTAATTACAGAACTTTAATCATTTAATAATAAAAATATTTCAAATTTTAGTTTTATGTAAAGGGATAATTTTTCTTTAAATAAAAACACAGTTCACTTCATGAATTTTTGAAAAAGTATATAAAAATTAAAAAGTTAAATTAAACAGTTTATAAAATCGTATTTATGTAAGTTAAAACGAAATTTTTAAGCTGCAAAGCAAAATAGCACTATTCTATTTGATTAGATAATTCCAAACACATTAAAAAGGATAAATTGTTCAAAGGGATATAAAATTTCGAGAAATTTTAAAGTGAAAAAAAAGAAACGTCCAATTTTTTTCAGGAAAAATTGATTTTAAATATTGTTATTGTTTTATTTCTCATGGAAGAAGGGGGCAGTTTCTGTTGTTAAGGAGCACCCATAGGTAGAAGTTTGAGTTGGCTGCTTGATGCTGAAGAAAAGGGTACGAGAGGACTTTTAGGGGATACTACTGGTCATTTGACTAAAAAACCCGGAAAACTCCTACCAGGTAGTCCGACTAAAGAGGCAAGATGCTGAACATCACAAACACCATCGAGAGCGGAATCAGCCCTCCCCTCCCCCAATGGTTACTGAGCTACGAGTCGGGCGATTTTAAATATTATTTTATTTATATAATGAAATAAATATTTGAGTAATATAGACGTACAATGGTGGAATTTAAAGGAGGAAAGTGGTGTGGAGAGAACATTAGCCTTTTTGAAAAAAAAAACTATGAATATTTATTTTTTGTATTTGACCAAATTTATTTATACATCGCTTTAAGAGGTCAAAATTCTGTTTCATAATTTCAGTTGTCTGCCCTACATTAAAGGAAAGATAATTTAGATTGATAACTTAGTTTTAATATAACTTTTAGTTATTTAATGTAGCTTAATTTGGTGATAATATAAGCATATTATAAGTTGTGTATAAATAAAAGACAAGAGGCATTAAAGGAGTTAAAATCCGAGCAAAGGAGATCAATCATTGCTAAATTAATCATTACTTGATTTTAATTAAAACATACATAGAATTTAAATTTTTTTTTTTAAATGTTATAAAGTGGAATTTTATAGATGAAAATATTTTGAACTTTCCATATAATATCCTATCAACGTGCTTTGATGACACACAGTCCAGTCACATGAATGTGACCACCATCTAACGTGAACATCACCGTCTAATACACCGACATCACCGTCTAATCCACCACCTCAACGTGAAATAACCAATCACAAAAGGCAGGTGGAACCACATTGCAGTGGAGTATATATAAAGAATTCCACTTAATACCACATTCCACACTCCACTTAAAGTCAGAATATACAAGAGTGTATATTCTGGCTTTTGACAGGTGGTCACATTAATGTGACTGGACTGTGTATATTTTAGGTTGCATATGGCTGATTAAACAAATAAAAAGGCCGTTATTGCAATTATGAAATGCAGTCATTTTAAAAGTATTATAAAAATTAATTAATTACTTAATTAAAAATGATGGAGTTGTTAAATGATGGAGTAAACAGAGTTGTTAGAATATATGCATATATATTATATTGATCGGAACGTTTTAAATAACATCTGATATATTTATGTAGTGTTATTTTTTTTAAAAATATTTTCTGAAAAAGTAAATTGTAGCTTACTACTCCAAAGTAATATCTTTTTCATTTAAAATTCGCCGTAGAAGGAGAATTTTATAAATTGATGAAGAATTTATAAAAGTTTATGAAGTTATTCTAATTATTTTATATAAAAGGCATATTTTGTACATCAATCATTATATTTCATATCACTGTAAAATTTTTCCCACAGGAAGAGTTGTGGTATTTCTTTCCCAAGAGAGAAAAATATATATTCTTTGAAAAGTACGTAATAGCCACCCATCACTCAAATTTGACAGCAGATGAGCAGTGTTATGAGTAATTATATTGCATGCAATTAGTGTTTTGTGCGTATGAGAACAACCTATCACTCAAATCTGATAGCAGATATTCAGTGTCATGGATAATAAGGCCTTATGAAATTGGCGATTGTATGTGAGGCCTTCACAAGTCGAATTGACAGATTTTCTTAAAGGAAGGTTTTTGGAGTAGTGTTGTGTGGTTTCATGTATCACAAGTGATAATTAAGGACTACCACCAACCATGTGTTTAAAATTTGTGGTAGACTCGAAAACTCTGAAAAATCTCCGATTTTTGAGTCAACTGCACTTGTGCATCAAATTTAAATCTTTAAATTAAATTTATTTTAAATAATTGCTCTCATTTCTTTATATATATATATATATAATCTTTGTAAATAAAATTTAAAGTTTTCCCATGATCCTGAAAGTGGCCCTCTTCTTGAAGCCGGTATAGGTGTAATATAAGTCGAGCCGTTACATAATTAATAATCTCAGAAGGAATAAAAACAAACCAGCTATCCTTGATAGTTTTTGATGCATTCTGTCATAATCACGACTCGAAGGGAATTCATTAGCAATAAATTAAGATTTATATTCGATATTTAGATGCTTTATCAAAAACCATATAATTTATCATTTTTTAAGCAAATCATTCGATTAATTAAAATAATAAAAATTATACGTGAAAGCTCGTTTCACTGAAATTATCGATACGAAAAATTAACAAAATAATAATCTTAAGAATATCATTATATTAAAATATAAATCCTGACATTTTGCAAGAATAAATGATCTTGTTGAATTAAAATTTATTTTTCCATATAATTTTTTTTAATATGAACAATAATGCCAGTCACAAAAATGAAGGAGATTAATTATTTTTCATATTTGAACAATGTATTTCACTTTATGTTTTTTTCTAATAAAAATAATTTTTTCTTTCAAGAAATTATTTTTCATTTCTAAAGAATATAGAATCAAATATCAAAAGGAAATTTCTTTTATTCATTGAATAACAAGTGAAAAAAATGCTTAATTTGGACGCGTACGTAGAGATTTAGATTTCATAAATAGTTAATTCAAAATGTTTCTCTTTTCTTCTTTCATTTATTGAATATTTATTTCTTGCTTGTCAAAAATGTCTTTTTCAGAAAAAAAAATATGAGATGAAAGATGCATTTTTAAAAAATTATTTTAAAACTTTCTTTCTATATATGTATTAAATATACTCAAAAAAAGTAATAACAGGACTTTGTGTGAAATAATTTATTTAACGCTGTTGATATTAAAAGGTGTTTTTTATTTGAGTAATCAAAAAGTTTTCTTCAACGAATATAAAAAATTTGAAGTAAAACTAATTCAGCATTTTTTATAAGTTTGAAGAATAAATAGGATATTTTTTGTATTAGTACAAATCAATGAATATTTGCTCCTCATTAAATCAATTTCTTTTAGGAAATTTTTCTATTTTGCATAACTTTGAAATGGCATGCCTTTTTTTAAATTAACGGGAAAATCATTTGAAAAAAAACGTATTGTGATTGAAGTAAACAGTAAATGGGAAACATGTATTTCAGGCATTTATTAAATTTGTATATTTTTATACGTTTTTAAAGTATGCCTGAAATTTCAATCCATGGAGTAAAATGTTTAAACAAAATTAAATTATATTAACAATATTATATTTTACAATTTATTTTAATACACAACGTTCAAATACACAACAGTTTGAATAGTTTTATTTTAATTTAAACAAATGAATGTTTAGAAAAAAAATCAAATTTACTATCTATGTAACAGTGTAAATATATTCATAAAGTCAGAAAAACATAAATTTTATGGAAAATATTTTAATTTCATACTGTTTAAATATCTTCTCTCTCTTAAAATATTTTGCAATTTTCATGACATTCGACTAATTTTGAAGTAAATGTATTCAAAATATTACATTCTTTTTTAATAGTACTTTATAGGCCACCTCTCTATAAATGAACCTTGAACTTTGTTATCTAAAATATTCCTGGAATGTTTAATATCCGTCAACTGTGGAAGAAATTGAAGAAATTTTGGTTTGTTATGTAGTATCTAAAGCCAGTGCTTATGCTACATGTTTAGGATGTAGCGTAAGCACTAGGCTTTAGCGTAATAGCGTAAGCATGTCACTATTGTGTACACAAAAGTAATCATTATTAAGTCCCATTTTTGCAGAATTAGTTTGCAAATTATTCTTCAATATATATGAAAGTGCATATTATGATTCATAATCTCATTAATAATGACTAACCCTCTTAAAACAGAGACACTCATAGAATATTAAACAAGTACGTAAAAACAACACTAAACAAATATATATATATATATATATATATATTTCTTCTTCAATGACGTAACAGCTCCGTAGTGGGACAAGGTCTAGCCAAATTACGAAACATGAGAAGATGGGTTTTATTTTTAAGGGGTAGGATAGTTATCCTTGTACCCAGCGCTCTACAGATATATTAGACCCGGACCTATGGTTCAAAGTGGACACCGAACCACTACATACATCCATTGTACCACCGAGACTCGAACCTGAAACCAGGGATACAGAGCTCCCTATATATATCATCGTTATTATCAGCTCCCAGCCCTATGGTGGGCCAAGAACGTCTGCAGATTTCTATGATGTAGATGTATTCGTTTTTTTACTGGATAGGGTTATTTGCCCTACACCCAACTCTCTACAGACAAATGAGACTGGGAATATATATATATATATATATATATATATACATAAAAGATGGAAATATTTTTAATCTTATGTCGTAAATCATTAATTAAAAACGTAACAGTCCTTTCATCTAATTTAAATGTCGGTCTATAATATTGCACAATTTTATAAATAAAACAAACAGTCCGTTAAAATGCACTAGTATTTCTAACAGAAAATCATTTTTATTTTTTTTTTAAATAATCTAATAGTTAAACAGAAGTTATTAAACAGTTATATTAATCTTAATTAACACCACTTCCGATATCAAGTGCTATTGCGCCACTTCTTCAACTCAGGAAAAGAAAAAAACAAAGAATTGCTGTACAGATCCGATAGCTATAGGGTATTTCCAGATGATGTAATACAATAAATAATACGATACAAAAACCTGCTTTTTTATCTAAAGGCAGCCACGAGACATAGTTTTTTTTTTAAAAAAAGAACTCGAAATTGATAAAGATGACACCGCTTTTCTTATATCCCGACTAACAAGGATTTCTGAATATCATTACTTACTGTTTCCCTGGTAAGTCCTTTAATTAAGAGGGAGAAAAGTAACAGAAGAAAACATTAAAAAGTTCCTTGGAATAAAAAAAAAACCAAACAAAGATTTCTGTCCCTTGGTGGTCTTGCTACATTATACGAAAAAAAGGGAAAAAATCTATGAAATTTAATTAAATTGAATGCGTCCGATACGTTAACAACTTCATTTAAGGAGTCCAAATTTTATACCTTGTAGTTGAATTTTTTTTTTATCTCTTTCTCCATTCTTTTGTATCCATTTTCCCTTCTTGTTCTGTGTCTCCATTTGTGAATGTATAAAATTAATAAAAAAGAAAAACGCAGCGTCAAGATTTGAATAAAGCAGTAATTGCACCCCTCAATTGTAGCAATAAAAATTTTTGTTCAAATCTCAGGAGACAAAGCTGAACGACTCTGAGAATTAGAATTAAAGATTTGTCTGCATATTCTTCTTATTTGGAACGAAAAGAAAAGCCTTTTTTTTTCTCAATGTACAGAGAAGATTAATTTCCTCCTTAAGAAAAAAAGGGATAAAAAATTAAACATCGGACAATCCAACCCGAAAATACCCTTTGTAAATTAAAGTATTTAAGAGCTAAATATTCTTTTCAAGTAGCACATTTCGAACGGCGTGAAAGGTTCTCTTTTTCTGACTGGTGGAGTTTTACAAGCATTTGGATAATTAGTATATCGGAACATTAAATCGTTTGGCGGTTGAAAGCTTAGCTTCCTGTTTCGGTTAATTCGTATTATATTATTCATCGTTTTCAAAAGGTGAGAAGTCTTTGAAAACTAAAATCAAAATTTACAAGCAGTAGTTTTCTGAAAAATTTTATCAGGTAAAAACATAATTAACTTTACTATTAATAAAGTCTTTTTAAGCAAGTTCTTTTCGTTATCGGAATTTTTGCACTTCAGTTACGGTTACAGTGAAGAAGTATTATAAAGCATTTAAATTTCCATTTGAATAAGTATTTTCAATTAGTGTAAGTGTATTCAACATATTATTTATTAAATAAACTTATTACTTCAAAACAAACTTGAAAGTTTAGTACGATGTTGTATAAAGGGATATTTGAAGTTTTCTTTCCAGTGAAACTCGTGGTGTTCATTTAGAGAGAAAAATTAATAATTTTTATTAATTTTCTACTTTAATTATATTTTGTACACACAACCTAAAAGCACATTGACATAAATGTGAAAAAAGGTTCTTCGAAGTTACAAAATAGTTGTTTGATATTTAAATCGGATTCTATGAACTTAAAAGCATTTTATACATCTTTAAAAGTGTTGTATATAATAAATTAAAAACTTAAGATTCCTTTAATCCAGTTTAAATGTCAGTATCTTGTATGGCACAAAGGTATAAGTAACAAAACAGTGTCATAAAACACACAGGAATTTCTAAAAAGAAAAACACTTTTATTTTTTTTTAAATAATCTAATGGTAAAACAAATATTATTAAACATCTAAATTAATCTTAATTAAGACAACTTCCGATATCAAGTGCTACTGTGCCACTTTGTTAACTTAAGGAAATGACAAAGAATAATTGCTACACCGATCCGATAGCTCTAGGGTATTTCCAGATGATGTAATACAATAAATAATACGATACCAAAACCTGTTTTTTTTATCTAAAGGTAGCCATGAGACATAAAAGAAATTATTTTTTTTAAAGCACTTGAAATTGATAAAGATGTGTTACCGCTTTTCTTATACCCCGACTAACAAGGACTTTTGAATATCATTACTTACTGTTTCCCAAATGAGTCCTTTAATTAAGAGCGAGAAAAGTAACAGGAGAAAACATTAAAAAGTTCCTTGGATAAAAAAAAGAAGCCAACCCAAGATGTCTATCCCTTGGTTGTCTTGCTACTTTATACGAAAAAAGGGAAAAAATCTATGAAACTTAATTAAATTGAATGCGTCCGATACGTTAACAACTTCATTTAAGGAGTCCAAATTTTATACCTTGTAGTTGTATTTTTTTTTTATCTCTTTCTCCATTCTTTTGTATCCATTTTCCCTTCCTGTTCTGTGTCTCCATTTGTGAATGTATATAATTAATAAAAAAGAAAAACGCAGCGTCAAGATTTGAATAAAGCAGTAATTGCACCCCTCAATTGTAGCAATAAAAATTTTTGTTCAAATCTCAGGAGACAAAGCTGAACGACTCTGAGAATTAGAATTAAAGATTTGTCTGCATATTCTTCTTATTTGGAACGAAAAGAAAAGCCTTTTTTTTTCTCAATGTACAGAGAAGATTAATTTCCTCCTTAAGAAAAAAAGGGATAAAAAATTAAACATCGGACAATCCAACCCGAAAATACCCTTTGTAAATTAAAGTATTTAAGAGCTAAATATTCTTTTCAAGTAGCACATTTCGAACGGCGTGAAAGGTTCTCTTTTTCTGACTGGTGGAGTTTTACAAGCATTTGGATAATTAGTATATCGGAACATTAAATCGTTTGGCAGTTGAAAGCTTAGCTTCCTGTTTCGGTTAATTCGTATTATATTATTCATCGTTTTCAAAAGGTGAGAAGTCTTTGAAAACTAAAATCAAAATTTACAAGCAGTAGTTTTCTGAAAAATTTTATCAGGTAAAAACATAATTAACTTTACTATTAATAAAGTCTTTTTAAGCAAGTTCTTTTCGTTATCGGAATTTTTGCACTTCAGTTACGGTTACAGTGAAGAAGTATTATAAAGCATTTAAATTTCCATTTGAATAAGTATTTTCAATTAGTGTAAGTGTATTCAACATATTATTTATTAAATAAACTTATTACTTCAAAACAAACTTGAAAGTTTAGTACGATGTTGTATAAAGGGATATTTGAAGTTTTCTTTCCAGTGAAACTCGTGGTGTTCATTTAGAGAGAAAAATTAATAATTTTTATTAATTTTCTACTTTAATTATATTTTGTACACACAACCTAAAAGAACATTGAAATAAATGTGAAAAAAGGTTCTTCGAAGTTACAAAATAGTTGTTTGATATTTAAATCGGATTCTATTAACTTAAAAGCATTTTATACATCTTTAAAAGTGTTGTATATAATAAATTAAAAACTTAAGATTCCTTTAATCCAGTTTAAATGTCAGTATCTTGTATGGCACAAAGGTATAAGTAACAAAACAGTGTCATAAAACACACAGGAATTTCTAAAAAGAAAAACACTTTTATTTTTTTTTAAATAATCTAATGGTAAAACAAATATTATTAAACATCTAAATTAATCTTAATTAAGACAACTTCCGATATCAAGTGCTACTGTGCCACTTTGTTAACTTAAGGAAATGACAAAGAATAATTGCTACACCGATCCGATAGCTCTAGGGTATTTCCAGATGATGTAATACAATAAATAATACGATACCAAAACCTGTTTTTTTTATCTAAAGGTAGCCATGAGACATAAAAGAAATTATTTTTTTTAAAGCACTTGAAATTGATAAAGATGTGTTACCGCTTTTCTTATACCCCGACTAACAAGGACTTTTGAATATCATTACTTACTGTTTCCCAAATGAGTCCTTTAATTAAGAGCGAGAAAAGTAACAGGAGAAAACATTAAAAAGTTCCTTGGATAAAAAAAAGAAGCCAACCCAAGATGTCTATCCCTTGGTTGTCTTGCTACTTTATACGAAAAAAGGGAAAAAATCTATGAAACTTAATTAAATTGAATGCGTCCGATACGTTAACAACTTCATTTAAGGAGTCCAAATTTTATACCTTTTAGTTGCATTTTTTTTATATCTTCCCTTCTTTTTTTATCCGTTTTCCCTGTTAGTTCTCTGTCTCCATTTGTGAATGAATAAAATTAAAAAAAAAAAAAAAAAAAGAAAAAGCAGCGTCAAGATTTGAATAAAGTAGTAATTGCACCCCTCAATTCCAGACATGGAAGAGACAAAGCTGAACGACTCTGAGAATTCGAATTAAAGATTTGTCAGCCTATTCTTCTTATTTAGAACGAAATGAAGGAAAGAAGAAGGGATGTCTCTTTTTTCCCCTCAATGTCCAGACAAGATTAATTTCTTCCATAGAAGAAGAAAAAGGGATAAAAAATTAAACATAGGACAATCCAATCCGAAAATCCCTTTGTAAATTAAAGTATTTACGAGATAAATATTCTTTTCGAGTAGCACATTTCGAATGGCATGAAAGGCTATCTTTTACTGAGTGGTGGAGTTTTAGAATTTTTTTATTATTTGGATAATTAGAATATTAGAACATTAAATCGTTTTGTGGTTGAAAGTTTAACTTCCTGCATTGGTTAATTCAAATAAAGTTATTTATCGTTTTCAAGAGGTAAAAAATCTTTGAAAATTAAGATAAAAATATTTAAAGCAATAGTTTTCGGAAAAATGTTATTTGGTAAAAAAAAAAATAATAAATTTAATATTAATAAATATTTTTATTTAAATATATTATTTTTTTATTTATTAATATATTATTTTTTTTTATTAATATTAATATATATTATTTTTTTTTATTAATATTAATATATTTTTACCATTAATAAACTTTTTAAATAAGTTCTTTTCGTTGTCGGAATTTTTGCACTTCAGATACGATTACAATGAAGAAGTAATACAGATCTTTTAAATTTAAATTTGAATACGCATTTTCAATTAGTTTGAGTGTATTCAACATATTAATTATTACTTCAAATTATTACTTGAAGTAATAACTAATATGTTATATTACTTCAAACTAAATTTGAACTGTTGAGCCAAATGTTTTATGAAAGAATATTTGATGTTTTCCTTTCCAGTGAAACTCGTGACAAAAATAAATAATTTTATTGATTCTCTATTTTAATTATATTTTATATACAGACACTCAAAGCACATTGAAATATATATAAGAAAAATGCGTTTTTTGAAGTAACAAAATAGTTTATTAATATTTAAATCGAATTTTAGAAACATAAAAGCGTTTTATACATCTATATTAAATGTTTACTAAATTTAAAGTAAATTTTTAATTTTATTCCGACCCGTGGCTCCATGGCAACGCGTGCCGCTGGTGAGCATTAGGGCTGATGTTCAATCCACTGGTGCTGCCTGATGGCCAATTGGCTAGCTCCGTTAGCTTTGGTACCACAGGCTTCAGTTGCGAATCCTGTCGGTGGCGTGACAGTATGTTGGTTGTTCTGAATCCAAGTTAAACTGTAGATTCCCTTCTAATTGGCCTTAAATGTGGAAAAGATGACCGTAGAGCGGCAAACCAAACTATATACATGTCCTTCAATGGCGCAACAACTCCATGGTGAACCATGGTCTTCAACCAGGTTCTGAAACATGAGATTCTTCACGAGTTTTAACATGAGATTAACAGGAGTTCTTTATTTTATATCGTCCTCAAAATTAACAAATAAAAATAATTTTAGAGATTTCATGCTTATCAATTTGTATTTTGAAAACTTACAATCATTTGCTGTCAGATATTTACAAGTATAATATATACATTTCTTCTTCATTGGCATAACAAACCCATGATGGGTCAAAACCGCCTGCCTACTGCGGATGTCATTACAGGAGTTGTTTTCTTATTTAGGGTTGTCAGCCCTACGTCCAACGATCTACTGTCATATTAAACGGGAATGTACTGTTCAATGTGGACATCGAACCACTACATACAGCTATGGCACTAGTCCTAAACACTAGTCCTAATAATAATAAAATTTAATGAAAATTTATGTCGTAAATTAAAAAATCAGATTCCTTTCATCTAGTTTAAATGTCAGAATGTAATAGGACACAAAGTTATGAACAAACAAAACAATCTGATAAAATGCACAAGTATTTCAAAAATAAAAGCACTTTTATTTGTTTTTTAAATAACGTTAAACAGAAGTTACTAAACAGTTATATTAATCTTAATGAAGACCACTTCCGATATCATGTGCTATTGTACCACTTTTAGCTCAGGAAAAGAAAAAAAAAAGAATTGCTACACAGATTCGATAGCTCTAGGGTATTTCCAAATGATGTAATACAATAAATAATACGATAAAAAACTTGATTTTTTTTATCAAGGTAGCCACGAGACATAAATAAAATTTAAAAGAAAAAATGCCCTCGAAATTGATTAAGATATGTTACCGCTTTTCTTATACCCCGACTAACAAGGACTTCTGAATATCATTACTTATTGTTCCCCAGTAAAACATTTAATTAAGAGCGAGAAAAGTAACAGAAGAAAACATTAAAAAGTTCCTTGGATAAAAAAAAGAAGCCATCCAAAGATTTCTGTCCCTTGGGGTCTTGCTACATTATACGAAAAAAGGGGAAAAATCTATGAAACTTAATTAAATTGAATGCGTCCGATACGTTAACAACTTCATTTAGGAAGTCCAAATTTTACACCTTGTAGTTGAAATTTTTTATCTCTTTTCTACATTTTTTTTTATCCGTTTTCCCTTTTAGTTCGGTGTCTCCATTTGTGAATGCATCAAATTAAAAAAAAGAAAAAGAAGCGTCAAGATTTGAATAAAGCAGTAATTGCACTTCTCAATTGCAACGATGAAAATTTTTGTTCTAATCTCAGGAGAACAAATCTGAAAGACTCTGAGAATTCGAATCAAAGATTTGTCAGCGTATTCTTCTTATTTAGAACAGAACGAAGAAAAAAAAAGGATGTTGCCTTTTTTTCTCAATGTCCAGAGAAGATTAATTTCTTCCTAGAAGAAATAAAAAGCGATAAAAAATTAAACATCGGACAATCCAATTCGAAAATATCCTTTGTAAATTAAAGTATTTACGAACTAAATATTCTTTTCAGGTCGCACATTTCGAACGGCTCTCTTTTTCTGAATGGTGGAGTTTTAGAAGCATTTGGATAATTAGTATATCGGAAGGTTAAATCGCTTGGTGGTTGAAAGTTTAACTTCCTGTATCGCTTAATACGAATTAAATTATTTATCGTTTTCAAGAGCTGAGAAGTTTTTGAAAATAAGGATAAACATTTTAAGCAATAGTTTTCTGAAAAATGTTATCTGGTAAAATATAATTAATTTTTCTATTAATAGAGTTTTTTATTTTTTATTTTACATAAGTCCTTTTCGTTATTGGAAGTTTTGCACATTAATTATGATTGCAGTGAAGAAGTATTATAAAGCATTTAAATTTCCATTTGAATAAGTATTTTCAGCTAGTTTGAGTGTATTCAGTAAATTGTATTTTAAATAAACTTATTACTTCAAAACAAATTTGAACAAAAGTTTCAAAACAAAAGTTTATTCGAATGTTTTATGAAGGAATATTTGAAGTTTCCTATCTAGTGACTCTCATAGTGCTTTTTTGAAGATAAAAATTAATAATTTTTATTAGTTTTCTATTTTAATTATATTTTAAATAAAAAAGCTCACAGCCAATAGAAATAAATGTGAAAATAAAAATAGTTTTTCGAAATTATAAAATAATTTATTCATATTTAAATTGGATTCGGAAAATTTAATACCTTTTACACATGTATAAAAGTGTTGTATATCATAAATTAAAAACTTAAAATTCCTTCCATCAAGTTTAAATGTCATTATGCAATATGGCACTAAGTTATAAATAACAAAAAAGACTGATAAAACGCACAAGTATTTCTAAAAGAAAAATACTTTGAAAATTTTTTAAACAATAATCTAATGGTTAAACAGACGTTATTAAACTGTAAATATTAATCTTAATTATGACCACTTCCGGTATCAAGTGCTATTGCGCCACTTTTTTAACTTTAGGAAAAGAAGAAAAAAGAATTGCTACACAGTTCCGATAGCTCTAGGGTATTTCCAGATTATTTAATACAATACATATTACGATACAAAAACATGCTTTTTTTTATCTAAAGGTAGCGACGAAACATAAAAAAATTTTAAAGAAAAAACGCACTCGAAATTGATAAAGATGCGTTACCGCTTTTCTTATACCCCGACTAACAAGGACTTCTGAATATCATTACTTACTGTTTCCCAGCAAGTCCTTTAATTAAGAGCGAGAAAAGGAACAGAAGAAAACATTAAAAAGCTCCTTGGATAAAAAAAAGAAGCCAACCAAAGATTTCTGTCCCTTGGTGGTCTTGCTACATTATATGAAAAAAGGGAAAAAAATCTATGAAACTTAATTAAATTGAATGCGTCCGATACGTTAACAACTTCATTTAAGAAGTCCAAATTTTATACCTTGTAATTGTATTTTTTTATCACTTTCACTCTTTTTTTTTTTATCCATTTTCTCTTTTAGTTCTCTGTCTCCATTTGTGAATGCATAAAACTAAAAAAAAAAAAAAAAAAAAAAAAAAAGAAAGAAAAGGCAGCGTCAAGATTTGAATAAAGTAGTAATTGCATCCCCCAATTGCAGCGATGAAAATTTTTGTTCTAATCTCAAGAGAACAAAGCTTAACGACTCTGAGAATTCGAATTAAAGATTTATCAGAGAATTCTTATTTAGAACGGAACGAAGGACGGAAAAAGGATGTTGCTTCCTTTTTCTCAATGTCCGGAGAAGATTAATTTCTTCCTTAAGAAAAAAAGGATAAAAAATTAAACATCGGACAATCCAATCCGAAAATACCCTTTGTAAATTAAAGTATTTACAAGCTAAATATTCTTTTCAAGTAGCACATTTCAAACGGCATGAAAGGCTTTCTTAATCTGAGTGGGGGAGTTTTAGAAGCATTTGGATAATTAGTATATCGGAACGTTAAATCGTTTGGCAGTTGAAAGTTTAACTTCCTGTTTTGATTCATTCGAATTAAATTATTTATCGTTTTAAAGGGGTGAGAACTCTTTGAAAATTAAGATAAAAATTTACAAGCAATAGTTTTTTGAAAAATGTTATCTGGCAAAAAAATAATTAATTTTACTAATAACAAATTTTTACGGGCAAGCGGACATTGCAGTCATTACTTTCAGAAACGAGACTCGATGGCCATTGTGACAAAGTGTGCGAAGCATCTCACACTGATAGTCAAGCTGCCTGGTAAGAAGCTTCCAGAGTTTTTCCATACGACCTGAAAATGTAATGGAGTTATACATACAAGCCTCTTGGAAGTCATTGTGCAGCACCCAACACCCATCTGGGGGCTGTTTGTATCACAGAGAAGTGGAACAAGAGGCCTACCGATATTCAACAAAAAATATAAAAAAAAGCATAATTGAGTTCACAGTCTGACAATCTAGCCAAACACAAAATTTATCATGTTCATCTTTTGTGTTTATGGTAAAGAAGAGCACAATAAATCACAGGCAGATAAGCTCTTCCGTTGTGTTAGAGGAGAAGGTGGGATCTCCCCAAATGTCACACCGGGGGTGTTTCTTGTCATCAAGATCCATTTAAATTCTGGTTCCTTTTTGAAATTACCTTTGCTGGTTAATGGACCAAATGCATAGATCGGCTTTGGAAACAGCAAAAACAACAATGCTCGGCAGCTACAAATAATACGATTCCGCATATCATGCATAACACGCGGAAATTCTCTCCTAATAGAAAGATTTTTATTGCCCCGATGCGAAGAGGAATGAATAAAAATTATATAAGCCGAAGATCAATACCAACATTCCACGTTCCTTCGCGTCTTAAAAGCATTCGTGTACGAAACACCGAATAAAACGTATTCCGCCGCAAAAATAAACTCTAGCAGCAGCATTATTATTAGAAGTCAACTGTGAAATTCCACATCGATGGTTATGATTTTAACGTTTTAGTGTGTAAGAGCAAACCCCCTTTTTTTTTCTTCTTTCTGAGGGTTGCGTGGGGGAGGAGGGGTGTCCCGGGCATTTATTCGGGGCCGGACTCTCTGAGCCAGGATAAGAGGCCCTGATAGGGCAGAGTAATCCAATATGTGTATCTCTGGCTCACAAACCACGCAGTTCTGAAAAGATTTTATGCGCTTGAAAAAGAAACGAGGCAAACGCGTCTCTTCCGATATTCAAGTCTGATTTTATTTTCTGCACGAGTGAATCGCGACTTTTTTTTTTTTTCTTTCTCTTTTCGTGAGAGCTGCATTTTCTTTCTTTACTCACAAAACAGTAACCTTTGCAGGATTTCGTATCAAAACATAATGTTGTATGTTAATGTACTTTTTTTATTTTTGTTTGAAAACGATCATTTGAATGAATGTTTTAATTGACTTTTTATATAAAAAAAAAATATGATTTGATTATTAATTTGTTTGTTTCGTAAGGATTTGGGTAAAATTCAGAGTGAAGAGATATTATTTTATGTGAATTTAATGGCTTATGGGTTAACATAAATTAAATAATGATTCAAATAGTGTTTTGTTTTTTACCGCACTTCGTAAACAGCAACATCTAGACAAGTCCAAAATCCAGCTTGTCACTCTAAGGTGATATTAAAACGGAATCTACTGTTTAAGGAGGATTGCAAATTATTAAAAACATCCATTTCACTGTCGGGACACGAGTAAGAGGTACCGAGCGCAAAACGCTAGCCACTCAGACATCAGGCCCCAATAACAACTATAAAATAATTAATTAATGATTTAACTTTTATAGCTATTATTAATGACCCCGCATAACCTGTTGTTATTACATTATAATATTCTTCATCACTGGCTTTTTAGTTTGTAAAAATCTGATCCCTAAAAACTGTAAGATTGAAAAATATGTGTTTCAACTCTTTGAATCCATTTCTTAAGCAGTTCTAAACAGATTTTTTCAAAAATAAACGCCTACCTAACACACTTCTAATTTAACATACTGGACGATGAAGAGGCCATAAATTCACTTTAAAGAGCGAGTAAAAGTATTGAAAGAACTGAACGTTTCGGAATTCCTCTCCAACTCGAGACACTGGGGAATAGCTTCCGGAGTAAGTATCGCCGTTAAGCCCTCGGGAAATCTCGGCTTTTCTCGACGCTGCCTTCCTTTGAAATAAATTCCCAAAATTGAGTACCCTGAAAGAAGATATAGTATTGTAGTTACGGTTAAGCATTTACATCTTTTTTTAAAAGACATGCCATCAGGAATTTTTGTTTATTTGCTTTGTTATTGTTATGAGATATCTCTTAACAATGCTCGGTGGGTCATGGAAACCGTAAGATGGTGGTTAAAACAGAAACCATTTTAAAACGGAGTTTCAATTTCGTAAAGTGGATACTCACATTTGGAAAACAAATTATGAATGAGGTCTCTATTTTTTATTTATCTAACTTGCTGTATATTACATTGAGTGGCTATTTTTCAACTTCTTGTTTTATCTACGGATTTATGTGATCTGTCAGATTTATGAACAAAAATTTGTACAGTAGGCGAAAAGGAAAATATATCTGACAGTCGTACAATTATTTACTGCTAATGTAAAAAATAACTATCTATTTGAAAAATCATTATAATTGTTAAGATGAATTATCTTTACATACTTCTCACTAACAGTACGAGGTATGTTAATACATGATGCGTATAAATACATGACAAGAAGCTTAAAAGGAATTAAAATCCGATCCGGAGAATTTTTTTACATCAATCATTACATTCTATATCACTGTAGCATTTTCCCACAGGAAGAGTTATGGCATTTTTTTCGCAGGAGAGAGAAATATATATTCTTTGATGAGTACATAATAGCCTACTCTAATCAGAAGTGAAGGGAAGCTGACATCCTTTCTTGATGGATTTTCTTAAAGGGAGGTTTTTGGAGTAGAGTTGTGTGATTTCATGTTCCTATTGATACCTAAGTATTTAAGGACTACCGCAGACCACATGTTTAAAATTTCTCGTAGACTTGAGAACTCTGAAAAACCTCCTTTTTTAGAGTCACCTGCCCTTGTGAATCAAATTTATATCCTTAATTTTCATTCTTCTATAAATAATTGCCCAGACTTCTGTATATATATATATATATAATATTTGTAAGTAAAATTTAAAGTTTTCCCATGAACCGAAAAATGGCCCTCTTCTTGAAGCCGTTATAGCTCTAGTATAGGCCAGACGTTACATCATGAGAGAGTATAGAGACTATAGAGACCAACTACCCATGCTAGATTTTCATACATTCTGTCATAATCACGACTGAAAAGGAATTCATTAAGGATAAATTAAAATTTATATTCCATATTAGGATCCATTATAAAAAATAATATAATTTATCCTTTTTTAAACAAATTATTTTATTAATTAAAACAGTAAAAATTATATCACAAAAGCTCGTTTATCAGAAAATATCAATACAAAAAGTCAACAAAATAATAAGCTTAAAAATATAATTATATTAAAATATTTAATGATATCTTAAATCTTGACATTTCACAAGAATAAATAATGAGTATACTGTTTATATAATTTATTTTTCGTATGAAATTCTTTTTATATGATCAATAATGCCAGTCCAAAAATGAATGAGATTAATTATTTTTCATATTTGAACAATGTATCTCACTTTATGTTTTTTCCTACTAAAAATAATTTTTTCTTTCAAGAAATTATTCTTCATTTCTAAAGAATAGGGAATCAAATATCAAAAGAAAATTTCTTTTATTCATTGAATAACTAGTGAAAAAATGCTTAATTTGGACGCGTACATAGAGATTTAGATTTCATAAATATTTCACTCAAAGTGCTCCTCCTTTCTTCTTTCATTTATTGAATATTTATTTCTTGCTTGTCAAGAATGTCTTTTTCTGAAAAAAAAATTATAAGATGAAAGATGCATTTCTAAAAAAATAATTTTAAAGCATTCCTTCTATAGATACATTAAATATACTCAAAACACGTAATAAGAGGACGTTGTCTGAAATAATTTATTTAACGCTGTTGATATTAAAAGATTATTTTTTATTTGAGGAATCAAAAAGTTTTCTTCGATGAATATCAAAAATTTGAAGTAAAACTCATTCATAATTTTTTGATAAGATTGGAGAATAAATAGTATATTTTTTTGTATTAGTGCAAATCAATGAATATTTACTTCTCATTAAATTAATTTCATTTAACCAATTTTTCTATTTTGGATAATTTTGAAATGGCAGGCCTGTTTTTTTAAATTGTTTGTTGGTCTGTTTTTTTATATATTTCACGCATTGATTAAATTCGTATATTTTTATACGTTTTTAAAATATGCCTGAATTTTCAATCCTTGGAGTAAAATGTTTAAACGAAATTAAATTATATTAACAATATTATATTTTACAATTTATTTTAATTAAAACAAACGAATCATTCACTCGCAAACAAATGAATCGTTCAAATACACAATAGTTCACATGAATCGTTTTATTTTAATTTTAAAAAATGAATCGCTCACTCGGAAACAAATGAATCGCTCACACGAAAACAAATGAATCGTTCACATGAATCGTTGTATTTTAATTTAAACAAATGAATATTTAGAAAAAAAATCAAATTTACTATCAATCTAACAGTGTAAATATATTCATACAGTAAAAAAAACCATGTGAATTTTATTACAAATAATTTAAGTTAATACCTTTTGGTTATCTGTTTTTCTGTTAAAATATTTTGCAATCTTCATGACATGGATTCAACCCATTTTTAAATAACTGAATTCGAAATATTGCATTCTTTTTTAATAGTACTTTATAGGCCACCTTTCTATAAATGAATCGTAATCTGTGTCATCTAAAATATTCCAGGAATGCTTAATGGGGTTGATATCCGTCAACTGTGGAAGAAACTCAAGACATTTTGGCGTGCTTTTTTGTATCTAAAGCCAAGTGCTTACGCTATGCGTTTAGGATCACTAATGTGTATACAAATGTAATCATGATTGAGTCCCATTTTTGCAGAATTAGATTGAAAATTATTTTTTAATATATCAAAGTGCATATTATGATTCATAATCCCTTAATAATGACTAAGCATGCTAAAACAGAAACACTGATAGAATACCAAACAAATATGTACAAAACAACACTAAACATGTATATATATATTCTTTTTCAATTACGTAACACCCCCATAGTGGGCCAAGGCCTTGCCAAATTACGAAACATTAATGTTATTTTTTTCTTTTGACGGTGTAGGATTGTTGGCCCTGCACCCAACGCACTACAGATATATTAGATCGAGATCCATAGTTAAAAGAGGATTCCTAACAACTACATACATCCCCGGTACCGCCGGAATTGAACCCGAAACCTTGGATTCAGAGCTCTAGTCATTCTGCCATAAGGCTCTATATATAATCATCATCATCATTATCAGTTCAAAAACCCCATGGTGGGCCAAGGCCGTCTGTGACTCTTACGTTAAAAACGTAAGAGTCATCATCTAATTAAGAGTCATTTCATCTAATTTAAATGCCAGTTTATAATATAGCACAAAGTTTTAAATAACAAAACAGTCTGATAAAATAGCCCAAGTATTTTAAAAAGAAAAACAAAAGCACGTTTATTTTTTTTAAATAATCTAATGGTTAAACAGAAGTTATTAAACAGTTAAATTAATCTTAATTAAGACCACTTCCGATATCAAGTGCTATTGCACCACTTTTTTAACTTAAGTGGAAGTTAAGAATTGCTACACAGATCCGGCAGCTCTAGAGTATTTTTAGATGATGTAATACAATAAATAATACTAAACAAAAACCTGCTTTTTTTATCTAAACATAGACATAAAAAATTTTTAAAAAAAGGCACTCGAAATGGATAAAGATGTGTTACCGCTTTTCTTATACCCCGACTAACAAGGACTTCTGAATATCATTACTTACTGTTTCCCAAGTAAGTCTTTTAATTAAAAGAAAACATTACAGAAGAAAACATTAAAAAGTTCCTTGGACAAAAAAAAAGAAGCCAGCTAAAGATTTTTGTCCCTTGGTGGTCTTGTTACGTTATACGAAAAAAGGGGGGAAAATCTATGAAACTTAATTAAATTGAATGCGTCCGATACGTTAACAACTTCATGAAAGTCCAAATTTTATACCTTGTATTTGCATTTTTTTATCCATTTTCCCTTTTACTTCTGTGTCTCCATTTGTAAATGCATAAAATTACAAAAAAAAAAAAAAAAAAAAAAAAAAAACAGCGTCAAGATTTGAATAAAGCAGCAATTGCACCGCTCAATTGCGGCGATGAAGATTCTTGTTCTAACCTCAGAGGAGAACAAAGCTGAACGACTCTGTGAATTAGGATTAAAGATTTGTCAGCGAATTCTTATTTAGAAAAGAACGAAGGAAAGAAAAAGTGATGTTGATTTTTTTTTCTCAATGACCAGAGAAGATTAATTTCTTCCTTAGAAGAAAAAAGGGATAAAAATTAAACATCGGACAATCCCATCTGAAAATACCCTTTGTAAATTAAAGTATTTACGAGATAAATATTCTTTTCGAGTAGCACATTTTGAACCACATGAAAGGCTCTCTTTTTCTAATTGATGGAGTTTTGGAAGCATTTTGATAATTAGTATATCGGAACAGCAAATCGTTTGGTGGTTGACAGTTTAACTTCATGTTTTGGTTAATTCGAATTAAATTATTGATCATTTTTAAGAGGTGAGAAGTCAAAGTGACAAATTAAGTTTGACAAATTAAGATAAAAAAATATAAAGCAATAGTTTTATGAAAAACGATATCTGGTAAAAAAGTTAATTGATTTTACGATTAATAAAGTTTTTACATAAGCTGTTTTCGTTATAGGAAGTTTTGCACTTCAGTTACAGTTACAGTGAAGATATATAACAGACCATTTAAATTTAAAATTGATTAAGTATTTTCAATTAGTTTGAGTGTAATCAACTTATTGGTTATTACTTCAAATTATTTCTTAGTTATATTTGAACAGTTGAGCGGAATGTTTTAAGAAAGAATAGTTGAAGTTTTCCTTTTTGGTGTAACTCGTGGTGAATTTTTGAAGATAAAAATAAATAATTTTATTGATTTTCTACTTTAATTATATTTTGTACACACACGCTCAAAGCACATTGAAATAAATGTGATAAGAAAAAAGTGTTTTTCGAAGTTGCAAAATAGTTTATTAATATTTAAATCGGATTCTAAAAACTTAAAAAAGCATTTTATACATCTATAAAAGTGCTGTATTTCATAAATTAAAAACTTAAGATTACTGTCGTCTAGTTTAAATATCAGTATGTAATATGGCACAAAGATATAAATAACAAAACACTTTGTTAAAATGCACAAATATCTCTAAAACGTTATTTCTTTTAGTTTTTTTTAAATAATCTAATGCTTAAACAGAAGTTATTAAACAGTTAAATTAATCTTAATTAAGACCACTTCCGATATCCTATTGCGCCACTTTTTTAACTTAAGTGGAAGTTAAGAATTGCTACACAGATCCGGTAGCTCTAGATTATTTCCAGATGATGTAATACAATAAATAATACGATACAAAAACCTGCTTTTTTTATCTAAAGACAGACATAAAAAAATTTAAAAAAAGTCACTCGAAATGGATAAAGATGTGTTACCTCTTTTCTTATACCCCGACTAACAAGGACTTCTGAATATCATTACTTACTGTTTCCCAAGTAAGTCCTTTAATTAAGCGCGAGAAAAGTAACAGAAGAAAACATTAAAAAGTCCCTTGAAACATAAAAAAGAAACATAAAAAAAGAAGCCAACCAAAGATTTCTGTCCCTTGGTGGTCTTGTTACGTTATACGAAAAAAGGGGAAAAAAATCTATGAAACTTAATTAAATTGAATGCGTCCGATACGTTAACAACTTCATTTAAGAAGTCCAAATTTATACCTTGTAGTTGCATTTTCTCTTTATCCATTTTCCTCTTTTTTTTCTCCATTTTCCCTTTTACTTCTGTGTCTCCATTTGTAAATGCATAAAATTAAAATAAAAGAAAAAGCAGCGTCAAGATTTGAATAAAGTAGTAATTGCACCCCTCAATTGTGCAGCGATGAAAATTTTTGTTCTAATCTCAGGAGAACAAATCTGAACGACTCTGAGAATTCGAATTAAAGATTTGTCAGCGTATTCTTCTTATTTAGAACAGAACGAAAGGAAAGAAAAAGGGATGTTGTTGTCGTTTTTCTCAATGTCCAGAGAAGATTAATTTCTTCCTTAGAAGAAAAAAAATGGATAAAAAATTAAATGTCGGACATTCCAAACCGAAAATACCCTTTGTAAATTAAATTATTTACGAGCTAAATATTCTTTTTAAGTGGCTCCCTTTTTCTGAGTGGTTTTGAGTTTTAGAAGCATTTGGATAATTAGAATATCGGAACGTTAAATCGTTTGGTGGTTGAAAGTTTAACTTCCTGTTTCGGTTAATTCGAATTAAATTATTTATCGTTTTCAAGAAGTGAGAAGTCTTCGACAAATTTAGATAAACAATTTTAAGCAATAATTTTCTGAAAAATGTTATCTGCTAAAAAAGATAATTATTTTTATTTTACATAAGTTCTTTTCGTTATCTGAAGTTTTGCACTTCAGTTACGGTTAGAGGGAGAAAGTATTATAAAGCATTTAAATTTCTATTTGAATAAGTATTTTCAATTAGTTTGAGTGTATTCAACATGTTAATTATTAAATAAATTTATTACTTCAAAAGAAATCTGAAAGTTTGGTAGATTGTTTAGTGAAGGGACATTTGTAGTTTTCCTTTCCAGCGAAGTTTTTTGAAGATAAAAATGAATCATCTTATTAATTTTCTAGTTTAATTATATTTTATATACACAATCTCAAACATACTGAAATAAATGGGATAAGGAAAAAAAGTTTTTTCGAAGTGGCAAAATTGTTTATTAATATTTAAATCGGATTCTAATAACTTAAAAGCATTTTATACATCTATAAAAGTGTTGCATATCATAAATTAGAAATTTAAGATTCTTTTCGTCTAGTTTAAATATCAGTATGTAATATGGCACAAATATATCAGTAACAAAACAATCTGATAAAATGCATAAGTATTTCTAAACGAAAAAAAATTGTATTTTTTTTTTTAATAATCTAATGGCTAAACAAAAGTTATTAAACAGTTAAATTTATCTTAATTAAGAACACTTACTATACCAAGTGCTATTGCGCCATTTTTTTTAACTCAGGAAAAGGAAAAAAAGAAATGCTACACGGATCCGATAGTTCAAGGGTATTTCCAGAATGATGTAATACAATAAATATAACAATAAAAAACCTGCTTTTTTTATCACGGTAGCCACGAGACATAAAAAAAAATAGAAAAAAAGGCACTCGAAATTGATAAAGATGTGTTACCGTTTTTCTTACACCCCGGCTAACAAGGACTTCTGAATATCATTACTTACTGTTTCCCAAGTAAGTCCTTTAATTAAGAGCGAGAAAAGTAAAAGAATAAACATTAAAAAGTTCCTTGAAAAACAAAGAAGCCAACCAAAGGTTTTTGTCCCTTGGTGGTCTTGCTACATTATAAGGAAAAGAAAGGGAAAAAGTCTATGAAACTTAATTAAATTGAATGCGTCCGATACGTTATTGAGAAATCAAAAAAAAAATAACCATGGGGCAAATCTTCTACTAAATGCAGCTTCTTCAATATCAACCTTCAAAGCCCACTGATCTATACTGATGGTTGAAGAATGATTAACAGAGTCGGAGGTGCATTTGTTGTTTTTACAAACAATATTGAAACCCACCACTAAATCTTCAGACTTAATGACCTGGCCAAAGTCTACTCTGCAAAACTAATCGCGATCGATAGAGAAATTGATTTCATCATTTTTAATAACCTCCCAACTTCCAACATAATCTCCGACTCTAGATCAGTGTTACTATCTCTGTAAAATGTTAACAATTTAGACAGTAGAATCGCCTCTATCAAAAATACGATTAATGACTACACTGGCGAAATTCATCTGTTCTGGATCAAAGCCCATGCGGGCCACTCTGGAAATGAAAGAGTAGATGAACTAGCCAAAATTGCTACCACCAATAACAACATTGATATAAAAATCAGCTTGGGGATCCAAGCTATCAAAAATATGATAAAAGGATATTTTGACGGAATGGCAGGACCTATGGACCAACTGCACCAAAGGTAGAGAGGTATTCACCCTCTATCCGGAGGTAAAATAAACAAGGACTCAATGAGACTTCTTAAACCAAATAACAGCAGGACATTTTGCCATAGCAGCATATCAGGCGAGAATGTTGGGGCATGTTCCTAGATGTGATTGTGGCCACTCCTTCGAAATAAATATGATAAGAAAAAATCGTTTTTCAAAGTAACAAAATTGTTTATTAATATTTAAATGGGATACTACAAACTTAAAAGCGTTTTATACGTCTGAAAAAGTGCTGTATATCATAAATTGAAAACTTAAGATTCCTTTTCAAGTTTAAAGTCCAGTTTAAATATCAATATGTAATATGGCACAAAGAAATAAATTATCAACAGTCCGATCAATTACACAAGTATGTATAAAACGAAAATAGTTTTCTTTTTTTAAAAAAATATTCTAATGGTTAAACAGAAGTTATTAAACAGTTAAATTAATCTTAATTAAGACCACTTCCGATTTCAAGTGCCATTGGGATACTTTTTCAACTTAGGAAAAGGAAAAAAAGAATTGCTACACAGATCCGATAGCTCTAGGGTATTTCTAGATGATGTAATACAATAAATAATACGATACAAAAAAACCTGCTTTTTTTATCAAGGTAGCCATGAGACATAAAAAAAATTAAAAAGAAAAAAGGCACTCGAAAAGGATAAAGATGTGTTACCGTTTTTCTTATACCTCGACTAACAAGGACTTCTGAATATCATTACTTACTTTTTCCCAAGTAAGTCCTTTAATTAAGAGCGAGAAAAGTAACAGAAGAAAATATTAAAAAGTTCCTTGTATAAAAAAAAGAAGCCAACCAAAGATTTCTGTCCCTTGGTGGTCTTACTACATTATACGAAAAAAAGGGGAAAAATCAATGAAATTTAATTAAATTGAATGCGTCCCATACGTTAACAACTACATTTAAGAAGTCCAAATTTTATACCTTGTAGTTGTATTTTTTTTTATCTTTTTCCTTTTTTTTTTTATCAATTTTCCAGTTTAATTCTGTGTCTCCATTCGTGAATGCATAAAATTAAAAAAAAAAAAAAAAAGAAAAAGCAGCGTCAAGATTTGAATAAAGTAGTAATTGCACCCCTCAATTGCAGCGATGAAGATTTTTGTTCTAATCTCATGAGACAAAGCTGAACGACTCTGAGAATTCGAATTAAAGATTTGTCAGCAAAATTCTTCTTATTTAGAACGGAACGAAGGAAAGTAAAAATGATGTTGCCTTTTTTTTTCTCAATGTCCAGGGAAGATTAATTTCGTCCTTAGAAAAAAAAATTAAACATCGGACAATCCAATCCGAAAATACCCTTCTTAAATTAAAGTATTTACGAGCCAAATATTCTTTTCAAGTAGCACATTTGAAACGTCTGGAAATGATCTCTTTTTCTGAGTGGTGGAGTTTTAGAAGTATTTGGATAATTAGTATATCGGAACGTTAAATCGTTTGGTGGTTGAAAGTTTAACTTCCTGTTTGGGTTGATTCGAATTAAATTATTTATCGTCATTGAAAGTCATTCATATTAATTTGTATGTGTTAATTAAACTCTAATGCATAGCTGTATAACTAACATAAAAACAAAAAAATTCAAGTTAAAAATATTTAAAAATAAAATATGGGAAAGAAATTGCTATTCCGTACGTTGCATATTAATTTGAGATTTCAATTCCTTTTTCGACAATCTAATTAATTTTCAAGCAGATAAAAAGGATTGAAAATTATTTAATCTTAAATAGAATTTAGAAAAAAAAAGAAAAACGTTTTTGAAATATATAAATTGAACCCCCATTTTAATTATTTGGAAATATTTTATTGTAAATTGAATATTTGCTTTTAAAAGAATAAAGAAAACTATTCACCTCATATGTTGCCTGAAAACTTAATTTTGTTATAGTAACAGAATAAACATACTTCAAATTTAGTAATAAATTGGATTTTCATACGAAAAATAATCCCTTTTTAGATATCATTTTTTTAAATTGTTTTAATTGAAAAAGAATATTTTTCAATTATAGTACTTTAAAAATGATGATATCATTGCCTTAAGAATTATACTGTTGAAATAAACAGAAAATTAACGATATGCCAAAATATTTGTGATTCAATATTTAGAATCAGCAAAAATAATAAAAAAGAGAAAGAAAAACAATCACTTAAAGGAATTATAATGTTTCAATCATAACTGAAAACAAGTTATTTATTTTTTGAAACATTAAACGATTTGTTGTTTATTATTTTCAAATCTTCAGTTTCAGTTTATTTCTTGACTTCATTTAAAAGAAAAATGTCTCGAAAAACAAATGCAAAGTGAAATACTTTTATCAAAAGATCAATTCAATTTCCATTACTTCCGAAACATAAACAATAAACTTCTTTTTAAAGCACAATTAAACTTTGCACTGTATCGGAAAGAGTTGTTTTTTGTCTAGTAAAATAAATTGAATATAAATTTAATTTGAATACGTCTTTAAATGTTATTCATATCTTTATGATAGAAGATATATTTTTATAAATACACTGAATATATAGTGAGCTCTTATATGGTAAATTCTCCTATATATTCTTTTTAAAACGCCTAATACTTGCTAAACGCTTCTTTAAAATTTTATGCTAATCATTTAATATCTTATTTATGACGATATAATATATTTTTTTATAGATTTATTCTACAAGAATATTTTTCCATAAAGGAATAATATTCAATATTTACAAGTAATAAATAATTTTTTTTATATAATTGTGTAAGTAAAATTATTACCAGGTGAATACATATATATATATATATATGTTACGGATATTTGATAACAGATATTGAAATATACATTTATTACAAATAAATGTTTTAAAATTTATTTATAATTTTCCTTTTCTTAATAAAAGCATCAGTACTTCTATTTTGTCTTCAATCTAAGAGTTTGAATTTGAAAATCCTATTTGTATGTTACGATTAATTTTTCGTCTGAAACCCCTATGTTAATTCATAACATTGTCAATTTAAAATATTAATTTTAATTAGACGATATTAAATTTTTATCTCATACTTGGTAATATAAATATTTTGTTGAAGATAAATCGCAGGTATTTTAATAATTTTCTTTCGTTTTATGTGTCATTTTTGAATTGCTTCCTTTATTTCATCATTTTTTTGTACTGAGCTTTTTTTAAATATTTTTTTTATTGGATCAAACTGAGCATTGCAAATAATAATTGATTGTATTGAATTTGAAATGGTGAAGGATTCGAGTTTGAATTTTAAAATGCTGTTTGTAGATCACGATTAATGTTTCATTTAAAACGCCTGTGCTAATTAATAATCATTCAGTCAATTTAAAATATTAATTTAAATTAGGCGATGTTAAATTTTTATTTGATGCTTCGTGAAATAAATATTTTGTCGAAAATAAATTGAAGTTATTTTTGTAATTTTCTTTCGTATTATTTGTCCTCTTCGAGGTGCCTGAATGGCCGAGTGGCTAGCGCTCTGTACCACAGGTTACGAATTAGAGTCCCAGTGGTGCCATGGATGTTTGTAATGGTTCAGAATCCACTTTAAACCGTAGGTTCCTGTCCAACAGGATCGTAGAGCGTTGCGGGAGCATTATTACTTCGTGTTTGTAACTTATCTTGGCTACACGCGCCCCCTGGTTAGCACTAAGTGAGTAACATCGGTGCAGCTTTTGCTTAAGGCTTATAAAAGATCCCGGTCTAAGTATTTACCAGCTGCATTAGGGAAAAATTATTTTGGAGGCCTGATGGTCAATTGGCTAGCTCTCGGAAACACAGGTTACGAATTAGAGTCCCGGTGATGCCATGGATATTTGTAGTGGTTCGGTTTCCACTTTAAACCGATAATTCCCGGTCTAGCAGGATCGTAGAGAGTTGCGGGGGTATTGTTACTCCGCGTCCGTAGCTTATCTTCAAGCTACACGTACCTCCTGGGTAGTGCTAAGTGAGTGACGTCGGTGCCGCGCTTGCCTCAAGACATCAAAGACAAATGTCTAAGTGTTTGCTAGCTGCATTAGAACAAAAAGAAAAATATTTGTGTCCTCTTCGATATTCTGAGACTGTGCTTTTTTTTTAAATGGATTTCAAACAAAGTATTGCAAATAATAATTAATTGCAAACTGAGAGTATCTTTTTGGCTTTATAGGGATCGTGAATTTAAAATTAATTCAAAGTTTGAATTTTAGAAATAGAACTTTATAATCTGCAAAATCATGTTTGCTGTGATTGCTATTTTTGTAGATTTTAGAAGGACTTTTTTATTTTCAGAAATTTCTTTTTAGAAAAGTATAAATATTTATCCGGAGTAATTTATTTTAGAAGAACATAATCTTTTTTTTATATCAAAAATTTTTCGTCTCTCAATGCAAGGAAATTTAATATCTTAATACTTCTACAGGAAAAATTAAAATTAAAAAGAATTCCGATTCGAAAAATATGTTTATCTGAGATTATAATAAGAAAATAAATCAGACATATTTTTCATTCTTTTTGTTATTTGTTAACTTATTTTTCATTTTCGGAATTTCTGATATCTACCTCAATAAACCTTAACATTCATATACTATGTACAAAGAAACTATTTCCTTTGGCAGATACTTTTTGAATATAAAGCTTTGCATGATTTCATTTGTTTATCACTAAAATTTGTTTAATTTAATTTTGAAAACAAATATGCTCTTCCTGTTTACCAAAACGTAAACTAGAATGATTAAAAAAAATATCAAACAAAAAGTTAAAATATTTTCATCATTATTTTTTGTTTATGATGTTTTCATATCATATATAATATCATTTCTTCCTATTGCTTAAGTTTAAAAGAAAATAAAAAAACTGCTACAATTATTTGTTTAAAGTAACTAATAGTTAAATTAACAGAGTTGTGGTAATTCATAATCGCAGCCTCATGTATAAATTTAGCTATGTATCGAGTATAATTTTAGAAAACTACATCTTGGGCAAGATATTGTATAATAATGAAAAGAATTTTTATAGGACAATTTAATATCTATTTTATAGACAGTATTTTATAGGATAATATATATATAGATGCAATACAGAGTAATTAGTAATTTAAAGAGTAATTTATTTACCAAGAACGTACTCTTTATATATTTTAAAGGTTTTTCCTTTATCAATGCAAGGAAATTTAATATCTTAATATTTCTAAAGCAAATTGAAATTAAAAAGAATTCCGATTCGAAAAATATGTTTATCTGAGATTATAATAGCGAATTACATCAGACATATTTTCCATTGTTTTTTTTTATTCGTCAACGTATTTTCATTTTCCGTATTTCTGATATCCACTTCAATCTACTTTAACATTTATATACTCTGTACAAAAAAAAAATATTTCCTTTGGCAGATACTTTTGGAATAGAACGAATTTTGCTGGTTTAATTTGATTTTTTTATTATTATTATTTGTTTAATTTAGTTTTCCGAACAAAATTTATTCCTCCTTTTTACCAAAAAGTAAACTAGAGTGATTAAAAATGAAAAAATAAATATATATTTTTAAAAAAGCAAAAAAATATTTTCAACATTATTTTGTGTGTATGATGTGTTCTTAACAAATATGATATTATTTTATTAATTAGATTTAAATAATTTAATTAGATGTAATTATTATTTTTTACAGTTGTGTAATATTAAAAGGAAATTTAGAAAATTGCAGCAACTATTAATTTAAAATCATTAATAGTTATATTAAGAAATAGTTGTGTCAATTCATATTCGCATATTCAAGTATAAATTTATGAAACCAGTATAACTTCAACATATATATAAATTTATGTATCCAGTATAACTTTAACACCTTTGTTATAATTATAACTGTGTATCAAGTATCACTTTAGAAAATTACTTCTTGGGCGAGATATTGTACAGCTACTTCTTATGATTTAACAAAAGAATTTTTAAGAGTTCTTATAAGTCTCTCAATATAATATTTATCATTGTATGATGCAAAATAGATTTAGATGAGGCATACTACTGTGCCCAAAAAGTAAGACCAATTATTTTTTTTCAAAAACTTTTATTTATTCCTTCAAATTTATTTCATCGCCTTCAAAGTAATCCCCTCCGGACACAATGCACTTGTGCCAACTTTTTTCCAATCCTCTACGCATGCTAAAAGTCTTCGGCAGGGATGGCCTTCAAAAACACGCGCGGCGATTCACATCGATTCAAAACGGTGTCCCCGGTGTGGTTTTTCTTTAGTTTAGGGAACAGCCAGAAGTTGCACGGTGTGAATATTGTGGTTGTGGAACGATATGGGTTTCATTTTTGGCGAAAAGGTCACGAAGAATCAATGCAGTGTGAGCTGGCGCATTCAGTGTTTTCGGTACCAATCGAGATTTGACGCGTTTGAGGCCCAAAATGGAATTGACCGATCCTTTTGATATTTCAATATCATCAGCAAGGTTTCTAACTGTAAATCGACTGTTTGCAAGCACCAAATATTTAATTTTTTGGACGTGAGCTTCGTCGGGTGAGGTTGATGGTCGACCAAAAGGGATCTTCATCTTCAACGCGTTCTCTGCCTTCTTTGAACTATTTATACCATTTGCAAACCTTTCTTTCCGATATAGGAATGCTCACCAAGCGCCTTCTGAAACATTCTATACGTTTCCGCGAAAAAAATTTAATGCAAGTCCTTTGCTCAATTCATTCAGACATTTCAAAAATCGCCGAAATCAGTTTTAGCGTCTCACAAAGCTAAGCGTAACTCAAACACTAATGAATATTTTGACGTCAAATTTGACAAAGATATCAAGGACAGTGCCAGCAACCTTAAAAAAGAAGAAAAAGGGAAATTCCATGAGCGCCGGGAATTTTAAACTGAAAATTGGTCTTACTTTTTGGACACAGTAGTAGTACGAGCTGAGAGTATTGTTGGTAAGTGAAACAACTCCAAGAATCAATTCTTGAAGAAACGTGCAGTTAAAATTAAAATAATTAGTAGAGTTATCAAGATGTGAATTAAAAGCGGCCAAGTTAGTATTTATATAACACTTATGAAAAAATTGCTGATCAATATACTAATTTTTAATTTTTGTAAATAAGAACATTATAGATTGAATATATTAGTAATGTTTTTAATTATTATTATTAATTTAAAAATTACTAATTTAAATATATGCTGGATTTAGAACAAATATTATTGTGCGGCAAATGTATTTAATTAAAAAATGCATTAGTAAATTTTCAAAGTAAAGAAGATAGGAACGTGAAATGTCATTTCAACTAGATAAAGTTTATGTAATTTATTTAGACTTTCAAATAAATTTCAATTTATTTTTGTTTATATTATAATAAATAAGTTGCGTTGCAATAAATAATTTTGATTATATTAAATAAATTATGTTATAATTAATTTGATTTTATAATAATAAATTATGTAACGTTTGAAATATAACTAAAATTTATTAAAAACCTTTATTTTTCTAACATTGAAATAAATAAATAAATCTGTTAATTTCTAATTAATATTTTTACAGATATTATTACTTAAGGAAAAAAGAAGCAATACATATATTAAATTCATTTTCCAGTTTTCTTAAAAAATATCTAGACTTATAGCTGATAAATGACATGCCCTTAAGGTAATTTGAAAAAAATATTATAAATTTTTCTTTTTCTTCAATATTTAAAACAAAATGTCAGTCCGTATTTCTTAATTTTGTTATTCAAATGTAAAAACCTTTATAAAGATGTGTTATATCTTATATAAAAAAAAATTTAATTTCAATAGTTGTGGTTAGAATAATTTAGAAACATTGACATATTCTTTGAAAAAAATCGTAATGGAAAGAGGTTTGCGTTTTAAAAATATTTTTTTCTTTGCAAAATTGCTGGAAGGGCAATTATTATTCGAAAAGTTAAGAAATAGTTACAAAAAGATTTTTCTTACATAACTATGCTAAGACATTGTCACGTTCCATTAAATAAAGGAGTAAAAGTTTTTACTTTTTCCTTATTTTAAAACTATCTCTCAATTCAACTTCAAAATCAGTTACAAAATATTAAAGAATCAGAAAAATTACTTTCTTGATTTGTGTTTTTCTTTATTCATTTAAAATAATGATTTTAAAATAATCCTTTTCAAAGAATATATTTGGCTATAAATAATACTAACATATTTGTTTTAAAATGCGTTTTAATAAAATATAGCGTGCTAATGATTGTTATTGATTATCTTGAACAATTTTGTTGTTATTTTGTTTGTTAATTAGTTTTATTTATTTATTTATTTTTTCAATTCCTTCTATTAGCTCAAACTCTCCCTATATATATCTTGTTCAAATTTTCAATCGTTCATAAAATACTTTTTATTCATCCACTAAAATTCAAATACATTTTTTTTAACTTGTAGTGGATGACACTTGATGTTAATACAGTTTTTTAAAATATTAATTAATTAATTGAATGTAATTAATTAATTTTAGTTTTTTTCAGATTTAAGTTGCATATATCTACCAATAAATGACGCCAGATAAACTTAAAAAAGGAATGAAAATTATTTATTAAGGACTTTCTGCACTATAGTGAAAAAAAAGTAGGAATTGACTTAAAAAAAATTTTCTTATATTACTTGTTGTTAATATAATCTCTAAAAATTGTATTTAATTCTTATAGGCAATACAGAACATCCATAGAATATGTTTTGTTTTTAAAAATAATCCAACCCTAATATTAAAATTGTAATTAATTTGCAAGTAATTTTATCATCAATAAATTTTATTTTATCATCTTTAAAGACGATAATGTAAATTGAGTGGCAAATAACAATAAATATATGAAAGAAACCTCTTGGATTATCACAAAAATAGCTTTTTAATCACAAATCTATCTTTGCTCAGTCCTATTATTTTTAACTAATTATTTTAAGCACAATATCAATTAAAACGATTATAAAAATTGATAAAAGAAATATTTTCAATATCAACTTCGACGATTTTGGGACGCATGATAATAAAGGTCGACACACAACTTATTTTATTTTTTTCTTAAATTAAAACTTCTATTAATTAATTATAAAAATTAAATTTTCTGTTACCTTTTAATGCCAGATCTTATTTAGAAATATTTGATATTTTAAATAAAATGTATTAATTCATTAAGAATTGCTCTCTTATAAAGGTGCAATTGGATTTTGAATTGAAAGCAATTACATGAAAACCTTTTAATTCGCATGTGTTTAAAAAAAGTTTAGAGTAAACAATTATTTTCTATAAATATAATTGGGCTTTCCTTTTATATTTGTTTAGAAATGCATGAAGTTTCAATCATAAACGGCCTTAAATTCTATTTCATGAATATATGTGAAATATCAATATAAAAATGTTCTGAATAAAAATAACTTCTATTAAGCACATATAACCATTTTTCCCATCTATAAATTCCTTTATTATGAATGCAGTTTCTGTCTTCAACAGCAAATCAAGGCGTTATATTTATAAATATTTAAACTTTGAATTTAGAGAGTGCTAAATTAATATTCACTGAATAGAATGAGAAATTTTATAAAAGAATTTATGTAATAAAAACGATTATTTGCAAACTTGTTGTTCATTTATTTACCTTTATTGGATAATGTTAAATAAAAAATGTTTAGATTTTTAAGATTGCTAATATAGGTTGTTTTGTATAAATTAAAATAATAATGTATGTTATATTTAAAATTCAATTTTTCATTAAAAATTATTATTAGTCTTTGACTTTAATTAATTATAAATTATTAAAAACCATTGATTGAATATATATTCAGGAAATAAGATTTTTTAAAAGGAATGTTATATGAACTTTCAAAAATATATGAAATACTTTCTGGTCGATATATTTTTGTTAATATTTAAAACACATTGATTTTGATGAAACTTTTGATGAAAATAAAGCATTTTTCTGATTTGCAAGAATTTTTCTGACAAATCGGGTTTTTTTTTTTTTTTTTCCAAAATAAAAAATATAATTTAAAGATTGTGCCATATATTGCAATAAGCCAGGAGTAGTCAACCTTGTTATCCCTAAAGTATTAGATAAAATGTAACACAGTGTCTAATTAAAATTAATATTTATATTGACTGAAAAAATATCAATTGACATTAGCGTTTTAAACGAAAAATTAATCATCATCTGCAAATAGGATTTTCAAATTCAAACTCTTCGAAATTGGGGACAAAATAGAAATCGAGGTCCATTTAATATGAATAAAGCAAAAATTTAATATCGCCTTATTTAAATTAATATTTTAAATTAATTAAAAACTATCAATTAACACAGACGTTTTAGACGAAAAATTAATCGTGATCAACAAATAGAATTTTCAAATTCAAACTCTTACAAATTGAAGACAAAATAGAAATAAAGATATCTTTAATAGGAGAAAAACAAATACCGTTATTAAGAAAAGGAAATTTACCGACAAATTTTAAGACATTTATTTGTAATAAATATATATTTCAAAATCTTTTTATTAAAAATATATTCCTTTTAAAACGCTTTTGCTAAAATATTAAAATATTCGTAATGAAAGTATATATATATGTATGTATATATTTGTATATGTATATATATATATATATATATATATATATATGTAGAATAAATTTAAAAATAATAATATATCCTTGTAAAGAAATTATTAAATTATTATCATAAAATTTTTAAAGAAGCTTTTAGCAAATGCTGAGAGTTTTAAAAGGAATATATAGAAGAATATTATCTGTTATTTAAATATATCAAAATATATCTTTCTATATATTCAATATATTTAAAAAATATACTCTTCCTTCTTTTTCTATCATAAGGATACGAGTAAAATTTAAAGACGTATACAAATTGAATTTATATTCAATTTATTCTACTAATATAAAAAGTAACTCGTTCAGATAAAGTACAAAGTTTAATTGTATTTTAAAAACAGGTTTATTATTTACGTTTCGGAAGTAATGGAAATTGAATTGTTCTTTTGATAAAAGTATTTCCCTTTGTATTTGTTTTCGGAGAAATTTTTCTTTTAAATGAAGTCAAGTAATAAACCCGTACTGAACATTATTTTTTTTAAACAACTAATCGATTAATGTTTCAAAAAATAAACAACTTGTTTTCAGTTGCGATAAAAACATTATAATTCCTTTGAATGATTGGGTTTTTTTCTACTTTTTGTTGTTGTCGTTTTTTGATCATTCTAAATATTAAATCATGAATATTTTGTCATGAACATTTTTATTCCTGCTTATTTCAACAGTAAAATTCTTACGGCAATGAAATCCTTATAAAATAATTTGAAAAATAATATTTTTCAATTGAAACAAATTGAAAAAAAAGGATATCTAAAAGGTATTACTTTTCATAGAAAAATCCAATTTATTACTAAATTTGAAGTATGATTATTCTGTTATTATAATAAAATTAAGTTTTAGGCAAATATATAAAGTAAATAGAGTTTCATTAAAAAGCAAACATTCAATTTCCAATAAAATATTTTCAAAAAAGTGGGGTTCAATTTATATATATTTCAGTAATGTTTTTCCTTTTTTTTTTTTTAATTAAATTATGGATAAAATAATTTTCAATTATTTTTCTCTGCATGATACTTAATTTGATTATCGAAAAAAGAATTCAAATCTCCAATTAATATGCAACATAAGAATAACATTTTCTTTCTCATATTTTGTTTTTAAATACATATAAATTATATTTCAATAATACATCCATGCATTACAGTTTTATTAACACATACTGATCAATATAAATGACTTTTAACTGATGCTTCTCATTTTCCAGTAATATATTTAAAGAAAAGATTTTTAAAAAAGACCTTTAAATATTAATAAAATTGAATATTCCATTTTCTCTAATGCATTTCAGACATAATTCTGAAAAATCAATATAATTTTCTTAAAACATGATAGTATTTGGTGGCAATAGCTATGATTATTTATCAATTTATAATTTTAATAACAACAATAATATTTGAAGAATCGTTTTTGGTAATTTTAAACATATATTACACTATAATTAATAGAAATTGCGTTTCAAATTATATAGACTTTTTATAATTATCAAATTAAGTATTTTTTTCATCCTAATATTGCAATAAATCACACAATAATTTATTTTTAACTACAGTGTAGATGTTATGAAATGTCAGATTTCTAAAAAACGCTGAAAGTAAAAAATATATAATTCTATTTTTAATGATAGGTAATTTAAAATAGAAAGACCATTTTTTTTTTTTTTTTTTTTTTTTTTTTTGCATCCCTTTTATTTCTTTTTATTTATTGCATTAATATGGAATTTGTTGAAATAAATAAATCCAAATAACTAAATAATATAATTAGATTGATAATTATAATTAAGTTTAAAAAATAAATTTAATGAAGTGTATTTCATTTTATAATTTAATAATTACATCTCTATTTCTTTTTTTCCTTGATTTTTTGGTATAAAATTTAAAATAAAAATATATTAATTTCTGGTATAAGAGCTGGAGTAGTCTGTCGAGCAGCGTGTTAGGCTTTCGAATTAAATGAGCTCGGTTCGAAGCCTGACAAGTATTGCCGAAATTAAAGCTTTTGTGTCTATATTGGGGATAGGTGCAATAAATATGCCATCTTCTAGTGCTCGTTTCAAAATATGATTTTCGATGCGAAAATATAGATGTACTGTAACAATTTCCCTTGTGTACCGAACAGTTCAGTTCTATTCGATATTTGAAACAATATCATATCCAGCAAAATGCAATTGAATATATTTAATACCAAAACGCTTTGTTTTACAGAATTTGTCCAATAAATAAATCAAGACATATATATACTGCCAATATGAAACGTATATTTTTAATGAAATGTTAATTCACGGTAACAAGAACAAATCAAAGCAGCATTTCACTGAATTTGATTCAGATTCGCATAAAAACATGCAAAGTAGCTTTCAGCCCACTGAGTTATTTAAATAAACTATTATGTATCCGCCAGATTTCGTGCCGCTCTGTCAGTAAGGGAAGCTATATATGGTAGCAGGAGAGACATGTCGTAGAATAGAGGCCAGGACGTCTCCCATATATCAGCTGACAGCTACCTATACTCATCCACGATGCAACAGTTGAGTGTAAAGATGGTTCGAAGATGGATGGACTATCTTCGTAGATGGCCAGTACGACCACAGACACGTTAGTTAGCGTGGACCGATGCACTTGCCACAAAACATTGCCTGTCCCACAGTTCACTTTCGACGACCTGTATCAACATGTCCATGACATAGTAGATACTCATCAACAAAGTTCATTATCCACTGATTAGTCACCCACAGCACTCATTATAAATGGCATTGACCCAATAGCACCGAAACCTTTGTTTGCAAATATATGGCTTTAGAAAAAAGTGGACAGACTAATATTCTTCTAAGAAGCACATTTAGATTTCAGCAATGACAATCTCCATGGTACTGAACAAGTCCAATTCTATCGCAACTGTAAAATGCCATACTGAACCGTACCACGATGTGGAGAATCATAGCTTACGATAGCTAGTCACTGCTTGGTCCGGATTGGTGGTAGTGTGACAGTCCAATTATGTGTGGATGCCGTGATGTTTTTCCTGCAGGAGGTCAAGGTCTACCAGCAAAATAATGCCCAATCACATAGAATATGCATGCACCAACAAGCCTTAGAAGATACTTCCATGATTTATTTCGGATGTCTTAGCCATCGAGATCATCTAAAAGGATGGCTGTCACTTTGCTGCATCATACAATGTTTTAACCTGCCAGCGACACCTTCACTCATCTCTTATCATCCTACACCACCCGTCAAATTTAGGCTATATAAGTGGCTAATTAAGTGTAAAAAATTATCGACAAAGTTATTCATAAACCAAACTGTCACCAAGTTAAAGGTTATTTGTATTTTAAAACAATGCTTAAATAAAATGTTTAATTTGCACATTTATGAAAGGTAACTATGTTTTAAACAACAAATTAAATACAACTAATTAAACATAAATATTAAAGTAATTTATAAATGGTTTTAAATTAAACATTTTTACAATATCAGAAAGTAATTTCGTTAACACTATTAACATCTCGTTGAGATATTTTTGACTGCCAGACATGTTAGAAATATTTACAGTCCAAAACATGGGAAAAAGTCGTGCAATTGGATTTCCTTTGTTCGAAATGACGAAATCCCCTTAAAGAAAATTATTTTTTGTTTGAAAATATTTTTAATCCGATTTACTTTTATTTACAGGACTCAGAAATAAATGTAAGTTTTCTCTAAGGAAATAAACAACTCTGTAAAATAAAAAAAATTTTTTTGTTTCTTTATTTACAGACTAAACTTTCAAAAGATTTTTTATATAAATATATTATTAAATATAAACTGAATGAATCGTTTATAATAATAAAGAACAAATTTTTCTTTGGTGGCTTGAAAATCCTAATTTTATTTATTTAATTTTTTTTTTTTTTTTCTAAAATCATAGGTTTCTCGTTGGAAATAATTTTTACACAAATTTGTTTTTAAAATTCCTTATAAAAACGCACAGTTCTTTTTAATTTGAAATGCTTTCTATTTTATAAATTTTGAAATTCGTAAAATGAATTCAATATAAAAACTTCTTATTTTTTTACTGTTCTGCCAACTATTCCATTGAAATGTAAACATCCGGTTTAAAGGTAGAAATATACGAATCGATTACTTATTAGAGGTGCTAGTCAGACATGCGTGGGGTTAAGCAATTTTGAAAGAAAATATTTAATTGTTATTGTAAAACTGTTATTGTAATTTTTTTGTATTATGTAACTGAAAATATTAATTATTAAAAATAACTTTATTATAAAAATTTAAATATAAATAATTATAAATTATATTAATAAAATAATTATACAAAATTTAAATAATATAATTTATAAAAAGTAAAAATTATATTTTTAAAAAAATTAATTAAATTATAAAAAGTTTAAAATATTGTTATTGTATTTTAAGTCTCTTCGAAATTACCTTTCACCTCCTATTACATGCTACTCTATGTTTGAATTCGTCTGACTTTGACTTGTCAATTTTCTACGCAATAGCTGGTCAGACATCAGTGGAACTTGTGTTGCATTTATGTACACCATGAACAGTCCACTGATGGCGATGATAGATGCCCTCTATGACGTTCAGTTATCAACCATTTGCGTGTCATGGGAGAAAAAGCAGACAATCATTTCAGGCAGCCTGACTATCGTTGCTAGAAACCTACACAAACTTTTTCAATATCCCTTCATTCCTCTTTTTTATTTGTAGTGATTGCAACGCACGCCATCATATGTTTTTTAACTTGTATCCTACTAAAAATAAGTGCAAGTCTTAGGGGTACGTGTTGTGCTAATTATAAAAATGTTATTTTAAAATTTCTGAGAAAATCAGTTGATATTTTAATTTTTTTTATCAGTTGATAAATAAATTCCTTTTTTTTTTTTTCTTATTTAGACCAACAACATTTAGACTAAGTCCAAAATTCCGTAGGATCTCATGGAAGGAGGGTAAGGGCGGGGCAGCTTCTGTTGTGATGGAGCACCCATAAGTTTAAGTCTGACTAGGCTCCGTGTCAGTGAAGAAGGAGGACAGTACCTTCCGGTATTACTCTCAAGGGAAACACTCGCATTTGCGCATGGTAAGGGAGAAAACCCAGAAAACTCCAACCAGGTTGTCCGACTAACGATGCAAGAGGGGCTAATGAGGAGAATCAAGACATAACAGACACCGTTGATTCTCCCCGGTTTTTGAGTGTCTACAATTGAAACAGTGTCTACAGTATCAGCGGACTTGAACCTCGGCCCTAATGCTCACCAGCAGCGAGCGTTGTCACTGAGCCCCGAGTCAACCATAAATTGTTTTAATGTAAATATAAATTCCTATTTAGATTCCAATAAAAAAATAGAGAAAGAATAAAGTTTAAATTGTACTTTAAAAGGGATAAAGTTTCAATATAGATGTATAAAAAGATTTTTAATTCGAAAACCTTTTTTTAACTTATCACATTTATTTCAATGTGCTTTGAGCCTGTGTATACAAAATATAATTAAAATAGAAAATTAATAAAATTATTCATTTTTATCTTCCAAAAAAGCACCATGAGTTGCATTGGAATGGAAAACTTTAAGTATTCCTTTATAAAACATTTGACTAAACTTTCAAATTTGTTTTGAAGTAATAAGTATATTTAATAAATAATATGTAGAATACACTCAAATTAATTGAAAGTAATTATTCAAATGGTAATTTAAATGCTTTATAATATTTCTTCACTGTAACCGTAATTAAAGTGCAAAACTTCCAATGACGAAAAGAACTTATGTAAAAAAACTTTATTAATAGTAAAATTAATTATTTTTTATCAAATAATATTCTTCAAAAAAACTATTGCTTAAAATGTTTATCGTAAAATTTTTTCTTAAATTTCAAATAATTCTCACCTCTTGAAAACGATAAATAATTTAATTCGAATTAACCGAAACAGGAAGTTAAATTTACAACCACCAAACGATTTAAAGTTCCGATATTCTAATTACCCAAATGCTTCTGAAACTCCACCACTCGGAAAAAGAGATCCGTTCCAAATATGCTACTTGAAAAGAATATATAGCTCGTAAATACTTTAATTTACAAAGGGTATTTTCGGACTGGATTGTCCAATGTTTAATTTTTTATCCTTTTTTTTCTCTAAGAAGAAATTAATCTTCTCTGGACATTGAGAAAGAAAAGACGACATCCTTTTTTCTTTCCTTTGTTCTGTTCCAAATAAGAAGAATTCGCTGACAAATCTTTAATTCAAATTCTCAGAGTCGTACAGCTTTGTCTTCTGAGATTAGAACAAAAATTTTCATCGCGGCAATTGAGGGGTGCAATTACTACTTTATTCAAACCTTGAGGCTGCTTTTTCTTTTATTTTAATTTTATGCATTCAAAATGGAGACACAGAACAAAAAGGGAAAATGGATAAAAAAAAAGTAGAAAAATAAAAACTACAAGTACAAGGTATAAAATTTGGACTTCTTAAATGAAGTTGTTAACGTATCGGACGCATTCAATTTAATTAAGTTTCATAGATTTTTCCCTTTTTTCGTATAATGTAGCAAGACCTCTAAGGAACAGAAATCTTTGGTTGGCTTCTTCTTTTTTTCATCCAAGGAACTTTTTAATGTTTTCTTCTGTTACTTTTCTCGCTCTTAATTATAGGACTTACTGGGAAACAGTAAGTAATGGTATTCAGAAGTCCTTGTTAGTCGGGGTATAAAAATAGCGGTAACAGAACTTTATCAATTTCGAGTGACTTTTAAAAAAAAAAAAAAAAAAAATTCATGTCTCGTGCCTAACTTTATGAAAAAAAAGCAGGTTTTTTGTGTAATATTATTTATTGTATTTTATCATCTGGAAATACCCTAGAGCTATCGGATCTTTGTAGCAATTCTTTTTTTCTTCTTTTCCTGAATTGAAAAAGTTATGCAATAGCACTTGATATCGGAAGTGATCTTAATTAATATTAATTTAACAGTTTAATAACTTCTGTTTAACCATTATATATATATATTCTTTTTTACAGAAAACTAAATGTATTTTTGTTTTAGAGATACTTGTGCATTTTATTAGACTATTTTGTAATTTATAATTTTGTGCCATATTGCATACTGGCATTTAAACCAGATGAAAGTAATCTTAAGTTTTTAATTTATAAAATTTATAGATCTCTTATAGATCTAGATTATAGATCTTTTATAGATCTTATTTCTCTTTATAGATCTATAAAACGCTTTGAAGTTTTTAGAATACGATTAATATATTAATAAACTATTTTGCAAATTGGAAAAAATGCTTTTTTCATGTCACATTTATTTCAATGTATTTGATTTTGTGTATATATAGTATAATTAGAACAGAAAATTAATTTATTTATTTTTATCTTCAAAATAGCACCATTAGTTTCACTGGAAAAGAAACTTCAAATATTCTTTCTCAAAACATTCAGCTCAATTTTCAGATTTGGTTTGAAGTGATATCACTAAGTAATAAATTGAAGTAATAACTAATACTTTGAATACACTCAAACTAATTGAAAATACTTATTCAAATGGTAATTTAAGTGGTCTGTAATGCATCTTCACTGTAACCGTAAATGAAGTGCAAAATTTCAGATAACGAAAACAACTTATGTAAAAACTTTATTTACAGTAAAATTAATTATCTTTTTTACCAGATAACGTTTTTCAGAAAACTATAGCTTAAAAATACTCATCTTTATTTGTCAAAGACCTCTCACCTCTTGAAAACGATGAATAATTTAATTCGAATTAACCAAAGCAGGAAGCAAGCTTTCAACCACCAAACGATTTAACGTTCCGATATACTAATTATCCAAATGCTTCTAAAACCCCACCACTCAGAAAAAGGGGGCCTTTCACACCGTTCGAAATTGCAACTTGAAAAGAATATTTAGCTTGTAAATACTTTAATTTACAAAGGGTATTTTCGGATTGGATTGTCCGATGTTTAATTTTTTATCTCTTTTTTTCTTTCCAAGGAAGAAATTAATCTTCTCTGGACATTGATAAAAACAAAGCAACATACCGATTTACTTTCCTTCGTTCCGTTCTAAAAAAAAACAAAAATCTGACAAATCTTTAATTCGTACTCTGAGAGTTGTTCCACTTTGTTCTCTTGAGATTAGAAAAAAAATTTCATCGCTGCAATTGAGGGGTGCAATTACTAGTTTATTCATATCTTTACGCTGCTTTTACTTTATTTAATTTTTTGCATTCACAAATGGAGACACAGAATTAAAAGGGAAAATGGATAAAAAAAAAGGAAAAGAGATAAAAAAATCCGAATACAAGGTATAAAATTTGGACTCCTTAAATGAAGTTGTTAACGTATCGGACGCATTCAATTTAATTAAGTTTCATAGATTCTTTCCCTTTTTTTCGTATAATGTAGCAATACCACCAAGGGACAGAAATCTTTGGTTGGTTTTTTTTTTATTCCAAGGAATTTTTTAATGTTTTCTTCTGTTACTTTTCTCGCTCCTTATTAAAGGACTTTCTTGGGAAACAGTAAATAATGATATTCAGAAGTCCTTGTTAATCCGGGGTATAAGAAAAGCTGTACCACAGCTTTATCAATTTCGAGTGCTTTTTTCTAAATTTTTTTATGCCTCGTGGCTACCTTGATAAAATAGCAGGTGTTTGTATCGTATTATTTATTGTAGTACACCATCTGGGAATACCCTAGAACTATCGGATCTGTGTAGCAATTCTTTTTTTCCTTAAGTTAAAAAAGTGCCTCAATAGCATTTGATATCGGAAGTAGTCTTAATTAAGATTAATTTAACTGTTTAATAACTTCTGTTTAACCATTAGATTATTTAAAAAAACTAACTGTGTTGTTGTTTTAGATATACTTGTGCATTTTATCAGACAGTTTTGTTATTTATAACTTTGTGCCACATTACATACCGGCATTTAAACTAGGTGAAAGGAATCTTAAGTGTGTAATTTAGGATATACAACACCTTTATAGATGTATAAAACGCTTTTAAATTTTTAGAAACGGATTTAAATATTAATAAACTATTTTGTAACTTTGAAAAACATTTTTTTCTTACCACACTTATTTATTTGTGCTTTGAGCTTATGCATATAAAGTAGAATTAAAATAGAAAATTAATACATTTATTTTTATTATGAATAAAGCACCATGAGTTACACTGGAAAGGAATATTCTTTCATAAAACATTCTGTTTAACTTTCAAATTTGTTTTGTTATAATAAGTGTATTTAAAAAATAATATGTTGAATACACTCAAACTAATTGAAAATACTTATTCAAATGAAAATTTTATTCCAGATAACATTTTTCAAAAAACTATAGCTTAAAATTCTTTCTCGTAATTTTAAAAGACTTTTCACCTCTTGAAAACGATAAATAATTTAATTCGAATTAACCAAAACAGGAAATTACACTTTCAACCACCAAACGATTTAATGTTCCAGTATACTAATTATCCAAATGCTTCTAAAACTCAGAACCACTCTGAAAAAGAGAGCCTTTCAAGACGTTCGAAATGTGCAACTTGAAAAGAATATTTAGCTCGTAAATACTTTAATTTACAAGGGGTATTTTGGGATTAGATTGTCCGATATTTAAATTTGTTTGTTTTTTTTTCCTACTAAGGAAGAAATTTATCTTCTCTGGACATTAAAAAAAAAAGGCAGCATACCTTTTTCTTTCCTTTCTGTTCTAAATAAGAAGAATGCGCTGACAAATCTTTAATTGAAATTCTCAGAGTCGTTCAGCTTTGTCTCCTGAGATTAGCACAAAAGTCTTCATCGCTGCAATTGAGGGGTGCAATTACTACTTTATTCAAATCTTGACGCTGCTTTTTTTTTTTTTTTTTTTTTTTTTTTTTTTTAATTATATACATTCACAAATGGAGACACAGAACTAAAAGGGAAAACGGATAAGAAAAAAAAAGAAGAAAATATATGAAAAAAAATTACAACTGCAAGGTATAAAATTTGGACTTCTTAAATGAAGTTGTTAACGTATCGGACGCATTCAATTTAATTAAGTTTCATAGATTTTTTTCCCTTTTTTCGTGTAATGTAGCAACACCACCAAGGAATAAAGAATATTTGGTTGGCTTCACCTTTTTTTTATCCAAGGAACATTTTAATGTTTTCTTCTGTTCCTTTTCTCGATCCTAATTAAAGGACTTACTTGGGAAACGGTAAGTAATGTTATTCAGAATTGCTTGTTTGTCGAGGTATTAAAAAAGCGGTAACACATCTTTATCAATTTCGAGTACTTTTCTTTGTTAATTTTTTTTATGTCTCGTGGCTACTTTTAGATAAAAAAAAGCAGGTTTTTGTATGGTATTATTTATTGTATTACATCATTCTGAATGTACCCTGGAGCTATCGGATCTGTGTAGCAATTCTTTTTTTCTTTACCTTAAGTTTAAAAAGTGGTGCAATAGCACTTGTTATCGGAAGTGGTCTTAATTAAGATTAATTTAACTGTTTAATAACTTCTGTTTAATTATTAGATTATTCAATTATTAGATTATATAAAAAAAAATTAAAAGTATTTTCCTTTTAGAGATACTTGAGCAGTTTATCAAATTGCTTTGTTATTTATAGCTTTGCGCCAGATAGCATTCTGACATTTTAACTAGATGAAGGGAATCTTAAGTTTTTAATATATGATATGCAACACTTTTATAGATGTATAAAACGCTTTTAAATTTTTAGAATCCAATTTAAAGATTAATAAACTATTCTGCAACTTCGAAAAACGCTTTTTTCTTATTACGTTTATTTCAATGTGCTTTGAGTCTGTGTATACAAAATATAACTAAAGTAGAAAATCAATAAAATTATTATTTTTTATCTTCAAAAAAGCACTACGAGTTAAACTGGAAAGGAAAACTTCAAATATTCCTTCATAAAACTTTCGGCTAAACTTTCAAATTGGTTTCGAAGTAATAAGTTCATTTAATAAATAATATGTTGAATACACTCCAACTATATGAAAGTACTTATCCAAATTTATATTTACATGCTCTGTAATACGTCTTCACTGTAATCGTAATTGAAGTGCGAAAATTGCGATAACGAAAATAACTTAAGTAAAAAAAAAACTTTATTAATAGTGAAATTAATAATTTTTTACCAGATATCATTCTTCAGAAAACTGTTGCTTAAAATGTTTATCGTAAAATTCTCATATCAATTTTCAAAAATTCACACCTCTTGAAAACGATATATTATTTAATTCGAATTAAAATCAAAACAGGAAGTTAAACTTTCAACCACCAAACGATTTAATGTATTTTCGGATTGGATTGTCCGATGTTTAATTTTTTACCCCCTTTTTTTTTCAGAGGAAGAAATTAATCTTCTCTGGACATTGAGGTAAAAAAGGCAACATCCTTTTTTCTTTCCTTCGTTTCTTTCGAATTAAGAAGAATTTGCTGACAAATCTTTAATTCGAATTCTCAGAGTCGTTCACCTTTGTTCTCCTGAGATTAGAACAAAAATTTTCATCGCTGCAATTGAGGGGTGCAATTACTACTTTATTCAAATCTTGACGCTGCTTTTTCTTTATTTTTAATTTTATGCATTCACACATGGAGACACAGAACAAAAAGGGAAAATAAATAATAAAAAAAAAGGAAAAAAGGGAAAAAAGATTACAACTACAAGGTATAAAATTTGGACTCCTTAAATGAAGTTGTTAACGTATAGGACGCATTCAATTTAATTAAGTTTCATAGATTTTTTCCCTTTTTTTTCGTATAATGTAGCAAGACCACCAAGGGTCAGAAATCTTTGGTTGGCTTCTCCTTTTTTTTCTTCCAAGGAACTTTTTAATGTTTTCTTCTGTTACTTTTCTCGCTCTTAATTAAAGGGCTGGGAAACAGTAAGTAATGATATTCAGAAGTCCTTGTTATTCAGGGTATAAGCAAAGCGGCAACACATCTTTATCAATTTCGAGTGAATTTTTTTTTTTTTTTTTTTAATTTTTTTTAAGTCTCGTGGTTACCTTGATAAAAAAGCAGGTTTTTGTATCGTATTATTTACTGTATTACATCATCTGGAAATACCCTAGAGCTATCGGATCTGTGAAGCAATTCTTTTTCTTTCTTTTTCTGAGTTGAAAAAGTGGCGCAGTAGCACTTGATATCGGAAGTGGTCTTAATTAAAATTAATTTAACTGTTTAATAAAATCTGTTTAACCATTAGATTGTTTTTTAGAAAAACTAAAATTATTTTCCTTTTAGAAATACTTCTTCATTTTATCAGATTGTCTTGTTATTTATAACTTCGTGGCGTATTACATGCTGACATTTAAACTAGATGAAAGTAAAGCTTTTATTTTATGACATGCGACAAATTTATAGATGTATGAAATAATTTTAAGTTTATTTAGAATCCAATTTAAATATTCATAAACTATTTTGTAACTTCGGAAAACTTTTTTTTTCCATATCACATATACACTGAAGTGACAAAAGTCATGACATACCTCTTAATATCGTGTCGGCTCTCCTTTCGCTCGGCGAAATGCAGCAACTCGACGTGGCATGGACTCAACAAGTCGTTGGAAGTCTTCTGCAGGAATATTGAGCCATGCTGTCTCGATAGACGTCTATAATTGTGAAAGCGTTGATGGTGCAGGATTTTGGGCAGGAACAGACCTCTCGATGATGTCCCATAAATGCTCGATTGGATTCATGTCGGGCGATCTAGGTGGCCAGATCATTCGTTGGAATTGTCCAGAATGTTCTTCAAACCAATCGCGAACAGTTGTGGCCCGGTGACATGGCGCATTGCCATCCATAAAAATTCCATCGTTGTTTGGGTACATGAAGTCCATGAATGGCTGCAAGTGATCTCCAAGTAGCTGAACATAAGCATTTCCAGTCAATGTTCGGTCCAGTCGCACCAGAGGACCAAGTCCATGCCATGAAAAAAACAGCCCACACCATTACGGAGCCACCACCAGCTTGAACAGTGCCTTGCTGACAGTTTGGGTCCATGGCTTCGTGGGGTCTGCGCCACACTCGAACCCTACCATCAGCTCTTACCAACTGAAATCGTGACTCATCGGACCAGGCCACGGTTTTCCATTCATCTAGGGACCAACCGATATGCTCACGTGCCCACGAGTCGCTGCAAGCGATGTCGTTCTGTCAGTAAAGGCACTCGAGTCGGTCTTCTGCTGGAATAGCCCAAGAGAGCCAAATTTCTCCGCACAGTTCTAACAGACAAGTCCCTTGTACGTCCCACATTGATTTCTGCGGTTATTTGACGCAGTGTTGCTTGTCTGTTAGAATTTACGACTCTTTGCAGACGTCTCCGGTCTCGGTCGTTAAGTGCAGGCGGTCGACCACTGCGCTGTCCATGGTGGGATGTTATGCCTGAAATTTCATACTCTCGGCACACTCTTGACACAGTGGATCTGGGAATGTTGAATTCCCTAACGATTTCCGAAATGGCATGACCCATGCGTCTAGGTCCAACTAACATTCCGCGTTCAAAGTCTGTTAATTCCCGTCGTGCGGTCATCATCACGTCAAAACCTCTTCACATGAATAACTTGAACAGAAATGAAAGCTCTGCGAAAGCACTGCGCATTTATACCTGTTCTACGCGATGCTACTGCCATCTGAAAAATTGCATATTGCTATCCCATGACTTTTGTCACTTCAGTGTATTTCAAAGTGATTTGAGCTTGTGTATACAAATTATAATTAAAGTAGAAAATTTATAAAATTATTTATTTTTAACTCCAAAAAAGGACCACGAATTACACTTGGAAAGATTCAAATATACCTTCACAAGACTTTCAGCTCAACTTTCAAATTTGATTTGAAGTAATTTAACTAATTAATAATTTGAAGAAATAACTAATATGTTGAATACACTCAAACTAATTGAAAATACTTATTCAAATGGAAATGGAATTAAATGCTTCTTAATATACGTCTTCACTGTAACCGTAACTGAAGTGAAAAACTCCCGATAACGAAAAGAACTTATGTAAAAAAAATTTATTAACAGTACAAGTAATTATCTTTTTTACCAGATAACATTTTTTAGAAAACTATTGCTTAAATTCTTTATCTTAATTTTCAAAGACTTCTCACCTCTTGAAGATGATAAATAATTTAATTCGAATTAACCAAAACTGGGAGGTAGACTTTCAACCGCCAAACGATTTAACGTTCCGATATACTAATTATCCAAGTGCTTCTAAAACTCTTCCACTCAGAAAAAGAGAGCCTTTCATGCCGTTCGAAATGTGCTACTTTAAAAGAATATTTAGCTTGTAAATACTTTAATTTACAAAGGGTATTTTCGGATTGTATTGTCCGATGTCCTTTTTTTTTCTAGGAAAAAATTATTCTTCTCTGAACATTGAGAGGGTAAAAAAGTAACATCTTTTTTCTTTCCGACGTTCCGTTCTAAACAAGAAGAATGAGAAATCTTTAATTCGAATTCTCAGAGTTGTTCAGCTTTGTCTCCTAAGATTAGAACGAAAGTTTTCATCGCTGCCATTGAAGGGTGCAATTACTACTTCATTCAAATCTTGATGCTACCTTTTCTTTTTTTTTTTTTTTTTTTTTTTTTTTTTTAATTTTATGCCTTCACAAATGGAGACATAGAACTAAAAAGGAAAATGGATTAAAAAAAAAAAAGGAAAAAGAGATAAAAAAAAAAAATACAGCTACAAGGTATAAAATTTGGACTCCTTAAATGAAGTTGTTAACATATCGGACGCATTCAATTTAATTAAGTTTCATAGATTCTTTCCCCGTTTTCGTATAATGTAGTAAGACCACCAAGGGACAGAAATCTTTGGTTGGCTTCTTTTTTTTTATTCCAAGGAACGTTTTAATGTTTTCTTCTGTTGCTTTTCTCGCTCTTAATTAAAGAACTTTCTTGGGAAAGAGTAAGTAATGATATTCAGAAGTCCTTGTTAGTCGGGGTATAAGAAAAGCGGTAACATATCTTTATAAATTTCGAGTGCCTTTTTTTCTTTAAAATTTGTTTTTTATGTCTCGTGGCTACCTTGATAAAAAAAAAGCAGGTATTAGTATCGTATTATTTATTGTATTACATCATCTGGAAATACCCTAGAGCTATCGGATCTGTGTAACAATTTTTTTTTTTCTTTTCCTGAGTTGAAAAAGTGACGCAATAGCACTTGATATCGGAAGTGGTCTTAATTAAGATTAATTTAACTGTTTAATAACTTCTGTTCCATTAGATTATTTTTAAAAAATAAAGGTTTTTTTCTTTCAGAATTGCTTTTGCATTTTATCAGACTGTTTTGTTATTTATAACTTTGCATCATATTACATACTGAGATTTAAACAAGATTAAACAAAAGTTTAATTTATGATATACAACTCTATTATAGATGTTTAAAACGCTTTTTAAGTTTTTAGAAATGATTTAAATATTAATAAATTATTTTGCAACTTCGAAAAACGCTTTTTACTTGTTACATTTATTTCAATGTGCTTTTAGCTTGTGTTGTTATAAAATATAACTAAAATAGAAAATTAATTACAAATTTTATCTTCAAAAAAGGATCATGAGTTTCACTGGATGGGAAAACTTTAAATATTCCTTGGTAAAACATTCGACAAAACTTTCAAATTTGTTTTGAAGTGATAGGTTTATTTAATAAATAATATGTTGCATACATTCAAACTAATTGAAAATACTTATTCAAATGGAAATGTAAATCCTTTATAATATATGTCTTCACCATGGCCGGATATTCTTAAAGGCTAACTAGGCTTCAGCCTAGGGCGTCAAGATCTAGAGGGGCCTCGAGTCAAATAAGTGTTCTCGACTATTTTTTTATTTATTATCCGTGCCATATTTTTTATAAAGATTAACACACAACATGTTTCATTTAACATATTGATATATAACACAGTACTGATGTATTTTATTATCTCTCATTTAATTTACAACGTAAAAATGGGTAAAAATGGGGGTGAAAGGGCCTCATAAGTAGAGTAGCCTAGGGCCTCTTTTTATCTAAATCCGGCCCTGGTCTTGACTGTAACCATAAATAAAGTGCAAAACTTCCGATAACGAAAAGAACTTTATTAATAGTATTTAATTATCCTTTTTAGCAGATAACATTTTTCAGAAAACTATTGTTTAAAAATTTTTATCCTTATTTTCAAACACTTCTCACCTTTTGAAAACTATAAATAATTTAAATCGAATTAGCCAAAACAGGAAGTTAAACTTTCAAGCACCAAACGATTTAATATACAGATATATTAACTATGCAAATGCTTCTAAAATACCACCATTCAGAAAAAGAGACCCTTTCAAGATGTTCGAAATGTGCTACATGAGAAGAATATTTAGCTCGTAAATACTTTAATTTACAAAGTGTATTTTCGGAGAGGATAGTCCGATGTTTTTTATCCCTGTTTTTCCTTCTAAGGAAGAAATTAATCTTCCCTGGACATTGAGAAAAAACAGCAACATCCTTTTTCTTTCCTTCGTTTCATTCTAAATAAGAAGAATACGCTGACAAATCTTTAATTCGAATTCTCAGAGTCGTTCAGCTTTGTTCTCCTGAGATTAGAACAAAAATTTTCTTCACTGCAATTGAGGGGAGCAATTACTGTTTTATTCAAATCTTGACGCTGCTTTTTCTTTTTTTTAATTTTATGCATTCACAAATGGAGACTCAGAATTAAAAGGAAAATGGATAAAAAAAAAGGGAAAAGAGATAAAAAAAAAACGAATACAAGGTATAAAATTTGGACTTCTTAAATGAAGTTGTTAACGTATCGGACGCATTCAATTTAATTAAGTTTCATAGATTTTTTCCCTTTTTTCGTATAATGTAGCCAGACCACCAAGGGACAGAAATCTTTGGTTGGCTTCTTCTTTTTTTTTATCCAAGGAGCTTTTTAATGTTTTCTTCTGTTACTTTTCTCGCTCTTAATTAAAGGACTTACTTGGGGAACAGTAAGTAATGATATTCAGAAGTCCTTGTTAGTCGGGGTATCAGAAAAGCGGTAACACATCTTTATCAATTTCGAGTGCTTTTTTAGTTTAAAAAAATTTTTTTATGTCTCGTGGCTAGCTTGATATAAAAAAAAGGTTTCTGTATCGTATTATTTATTGTATTACATCATCTGGTAATACCCTACAGCTAGCGGATCTGTGTAGCAATTCTTTTTTTTTTTTTTTTTTTTTCCTGAGTTGAAAAATTGCCGCAGTAGCACTTGATATCGGAAATGTTCTTAATTAAGATTAATTTAACTGTTTAATAACTTCTGTTTAACCATTAGATGATTTTTAAAAAAAAAAATTGTTTTTCTTTTAGAATTGCTATTGCAATTCAGACTGTTCTGATTTAGTGCCGTATTATATATATACTGGCATTTAAACTAAATGGAAATAATCTTAAGTAAAGCTTTAATTTATGATATACGACACTTTTACTGATGTATAAAACGCTTTCAAGTTTTTTTAATCCGATTTAATTATTAATAAACTATTTTGTGTCTTCTAAAAACTGTTTTTTATCTTAATACATTTATTTCAATGTGCTTTTGGCTGGCTTATATAAAATGCAATTAAAGTAGAAAATTAATAAAATTATTTATTTTTATCTTCCCAAAATGCACTACGAGTTACACTGAAAAGGTAAACTTCAAATATTCTTCCGTAAAACATTTTTTTCAACTTTCAAATTGGATTTGAAATAATTCAACTCAGTCATAATTTAAAGTAATAACTAATATTTTAAATAAGCTCAAACTAATTGAAAATACTTATTCAAATGGAAATTTAAATGTTTTATAAGACTTCTTCACTGTAACCGTAACTGAAGTGCAAAACTTCCGATAACGAAAACAACATATGCAAAAACACTTTATTAATGGTAAAATTAATTATCTTTTTTACCAAACAACATATTTCAGAAAACTATTGCTTAAAATTTTTCATCTTAATTTTTAAAGACTTCTCACCTCTTGAAAACAATAAATAATTTAATTCGAATTAACCAAAACAGGAAGTTAAACTTTCAACCGCCAAACGAATTAATGTTCCGATATACTAATTATCTAAATGCTTCTAAAACTCAGAACCACTCAGAAAAAGAGATCTTTTCATGCCGTTCGAAATGCGCTACTTGAAAAGAATATTTACCTCGTAAATTCTTTAATTTGCAAAGGGTATTTTCGGATTTGATTACCCAATGTTTAATTTTTTAATCCTTTTTTTTTCTTCTAAGGAAGAAATTAATCTTCTCTGGACATTGAGAAAAAGAGACAACATCTTTTTTCTTTCCTTCGTTTCTTTCCAAATAAGAAGAATACGCTGACAAATCTTTAATTCGAATTTCTCAGAGTCGTTCAACTTTGTCTCATGAGATTAGAACAAAAATTTTCATCGCTGCAAATGTAGGGAGCAATTACTCCTTTATTCAAATCTTGACGCTGCTTTTTCTTTTCTTTTTTTTTTTTTTTTTAATTTTATGCATTCTCAAATGGAGACCCAGAACTAAAAGGAAAAATGGATAAAAAAAAAAAAGAAGGAAAAGAGATTAAAAAAATATAAGTACTAGGTATAAAATTTGGACTCTTTAAATGAAGTTGTTAACGTATCGGACGCATTCAATTTAATTAAGTTTCATAGATTTTTTGCCCTTTTTTCGCATAATGTAGCAAAACCACCAAGGGACAGAAATCTTTGGTTGGCTTCTTTTTTTTTCTTCCAAGGAACTTTTTAATGTTTTCTTCTGTTACTTTTCTCGCTCTTAATTAAAGGACTTACTCGGAAAAGAGTAAGTAATGATATTCAAAAGTCCTTGTTAGTCGGGGTATAAGAAAAGCGGTAACACATCTTTATCATTATTTTTTTTGTCTCATGACTACCTTGATAAAAAAAGAAGGATTTTGTATCGTATTATTTACTGTATTACATCATCTGGAAATACCCTAGAGCTATCGGATCTGTGTAGCAATTCTTTTTTTTTTTTTTCTTTAAGTTAAAAAAGTGACGCAATAGCAATTGATATCGAAAGTGGTCTTAATTAAGATTAATTTCACTGTTTAGTAACTTCTGTTTAACCATTAGATTATTTTTTATAAAAGCTGAAAGTATTTTTTTTTAGAAATAATTTTGCATTTTATTAGACTGTTCTGTTTTTATCACAAAATAGAAATTTCTTGTGCCATATTACAGGCTGAAGTTTAAACTACATGAAATTAATCTTATGTTTTTAAATTTATTACTGTATAAATATATATAGTCTTCAATGAAGGAAATATTTTATGATATAACATTAAAAATAGTTCCATCTTGTATTTATATACATATATAAATAGATAGATAGATAGATAGATACGGCCTGATGGCCTAATGTCTAGCGCTCTGTATAACTGGTTTTAAGTTCAAACCTAGGCGATGCCATAGATGCATGTAGTTGTTCTGAGTCCCCATTGAACCGTAGTTCCCAGTCTAATATGACTGTAGAGCGTTGGACGTTGGGTTCACAACCCTACACAGTAAACAGAAAAAACAACATCCGATGTTTTAGAATCTGGCAGAAAGTTTGGGCCCTCCATGAGGCTGTACAGGTTGGTTTGTCGCTCTACGTTCATTTATTGCACCCTTTAGGCTAATTAGACCAGAATCCCTAGACATATATATATATATATATTAATTTTGCTTAAAAATATTACTTCAAGGTTAGTAATTTCAAGCTATTTTAAATACGTATAAAAGTATTCAAGTTTAAAATATGCCTGAAATATATACTTGAAATATTTATTCTACATTTACTGTATATTTCAATCGAAATCCGATTTTTTTTTTTTTTTTTAAGGATAATTTAAAAACGTCATGTCAAAATTATTTAAAAGAAAATGATTTGATAAGAAGTAAATATTCATTTATTTATACGAATATAAAAAATATCTTAATTATTCTCCAATATAATACAAAAAATGATGAATTAGTTTTACTTCAAATTTTTGATATTCATCGAAGAAAACTTTTTGATTACTCAAATAAAAAAAAACCTTTTAATATCAACAGCGTTAAATAAATTATTTCAGACAACGTCCTCTTATTACATTATTTAAGTATATTATTTAATGCATCTATAGAAAGAAAGCTTTAAAATTATTTTTTAAAAATGCATCTTTCATCTCATAATTTCTTTTTTTTTTTTCAGCAAAAGACATTCTTGACGAGCAAGAAATAAATATTCAATAAATGAAAGAATAAAAGAGGAACATTTTGAATTAAATATTTATGAAATCTAAATCTCTACGTGCGCATCCAAATTAAGCATTTTTGTTCACTAGTTATTCAATGAATAAAAAATTTACTTTTGATATTTGATTCTATATTCTTTAGGAATGAAGAATAATTTCTTGAAATATTTTTTAAGTAGAAAAAAATAAAGTGAGATACTTTGTTCAAATATGAAAAATAATTAATCTCGTTCATTTTTGTGACTGACATTGTTGATCGTATAAAAAGAATTTTACATGAAAAAAATTAATTTGAATAAATATTATACACATTTTTTACTCTCGTAAAATGTTAATATTTATATAATTACAGATTTTAATGTAATTATATATTTAAGCTCATAATTTTGTTGATTATTTTGTATTCATACTTTCAGAGGAACGAGTTTTTGACGTATAATTTTTAATGTTTTAATTAAACAAATTATTTGTTTAAAAAATTTTAAATTATATTGTTTTTATAATGGATCTTTTCAGTCGTAACTATGACAGAATGTATGAATATCTCGCATGAGTAGCTGGATTGTTTCTATTCCGTCTGAGATTATTGGTGATGTAACGTCTCGGCCTATACTAGACTTATAACGGCTTCAGTTCTAGTATAGGCCGGTCTATTATAGGTCTAGTATTCATAGGAACACTTTAAATTTTAATCTACAATTTACATATATATGTATATATATATTTTACAGGCTATTATAATTATATTATAATTAAAATTATATATTATATATATTATAATTATATATATATATATATATATATATAATTGTATATATTATACATACATATATATTATGCAATTTACAAAGAAATGAAAATCAATTATCAATTTGATTCATAAGTGCAGGTCACTCCAAGGTCGTAGACTTTCTGAGTTCGTGAGATTTGGTCAACTGACTAGCGCTCTGGCGCTTGGTGTCACAGGTTTCGGGTTCGAGTACCGGTGGTGCCATAGACGTTTGTAGTGGTTCAGGATCCACTTTGACCGTAGGTCCCGGTCTAATATGACTGTTGTGCGCAAGGCTGACAACCCTACCCCATTCCCTACCCAAAAAATGAAAATATCTCATGTTCCATAATCCAGTAGTTCGGAATCCAGTCCAGTAATCCAGTAACTTATTTCTCTCGAAATTACAAATTGATGCTAATAAAAATAGGCAATAGCAGCTGAATAGATTGCATTCGTGAACAAATTAATTAGTATAAAGCCATTTCTGAAAATTAAGCTAATTTTATCAAAAATAACTAATAAACCAATTAAATTTATTAATCCCAAAATAAAAATTTGTTGCGATTTAAATACTTAAATTATTACATTTCATAATTGAAATATTGACACTAACGGCCATACCAATTGTTTAATCAGCCATATGCAATCTAAATGCAAAGCAAGTCGATAGGATATTATATGGAAATCACAAAATATTTACATTTAAAAAATTCCACATTATAACATATTTAAATTTTTTTTTTTTTAATTCTATGTGTTAATTAATATCAGAAATAGTGTTATGATTAGTTTCCTATGCTCGTATTTTAATTCCTTTTCACATATATATTAATACATATTATGTGTTTCTGTATCTAGTACCATCATTGAAAAGTATATACAAATTATTCATAACTCAACAATTATAATAGTTTTCAAATAGATAATTTTTCCCATTACCAGCAAATAAGTATACGACTGTCTGATACATTTTCCTTTTTGCTTACTGTAGATATTTCTGTTCATAAATCTGACAGATCACATAAATGCTCGGATAAAACAAGAAATTGAAAAATCGCCACTCAGTGTAATAGACAGCAAGCTAGACAAATACAGACTTCATTCATAAATTGTTTTCCTCGTCTGAGTATCCACTTTACGAAATTGAAACTCCATTTTAAAGCTGGTTTTAGTTTTAACCACCATCTTACGGTTTCCCTGACCCACCGAGCATTGTTAAGAGATATATCATAACAATGACAAAAAAAAATAAACCAAAATTCATGACGGCATGCCTTTTAGAAAAAGATGCAAATGCTTAACCGTAACTGCAATACTATATTTTATTTCACGGTACTCAATTTTCGGAATCTATTTCAAAGGAAGGCAGCGGCGAGAAAAGCCAAGATTTCCCGAGGGCTCAATGGTAATACTTATTTCGGAAGCTATTCCCCAGTGTCTGAAGTCGGAGAGGAATTCCGAAACATTCAGTTCTTTCAATATTTTTACTCGCTCTTTAACGTAAATTTATATCCCCTTCATCGTCAAATGTGTTAAAATTAGAAGTACATTTTGTAGGCGTTTATTTTTGAAAGATTCTGTTTAGAAGTGCTTAAGAAATCTGTTCAAAGAGGTAAAACAAACATTTTTCAATCTTACAATTTTCAGGCTTTAGCTTTATTAATACAAACTTAAAAGCCATTAATAAAGGAAATTATAACGTAATAACAACAGGTTATACGTGCATTCATAAATAGTTATAAAACAAATCTTTAACTATCCTGGCATTGTTACTGGGGTGTGACGTCTGAGTGTTTGACGCTCGGTACAACAGATCTCAGATTCCAGTCTCGGCAGTGCCATGGATGCTTGTAGTAGTTCGCAATGTACCTTAAACCACAGGCTCCGGTTTAATATGACTGTAGAGTCAAACGTGTTTTAATGTTACGAGATCTGGAGATCAAACAGACCAAGAAGTATTTGATAATCACTAGGAACGTAGAGAATAGAATTATTTTTTACTTGTACGTTAGCCATAGCTTGTGAAATTTCTTGCTGAACTGTCTTCAACGGGTTCCTCAGACGGACGGAGGAACTCAAACGTGTTTTTTAATGGTAACAGATCTGGAGATCAATCAACCGGCCAAGAAGTATTTGATGGTCACTTGGAACAAGAGAATACTATTATAGTTTACTTGTACATTAGTCACTTTAGCGACTACTAGGCCGTGATTACAAAAACTTTAAATATACCAGACACTAAATATACTTGACACAAAGTACTATTTTTTACTCATATTAATAACCACTTAAAACATTATTTAATTTAAGCCTCACGAAGCATTAATTGTGCATAAAACAATATCTCTTCACTCTACATTTTATCGAAATCCTTACGAAACATAAAAATTAATAATCAAATCATATTTCTTTATATATATATATATAAAATCCATTAAAACATCCATGCAAATGATCGTTTCCAAACACATATAAAGAAAAGAACATTCGCATCCAGCATTATGTTTTGATACGAAATCCTACAAAGCAGACTGTTTTGTAAGTAAAGAAAGAAAATCCAGCTCTCACGAAAAGAGAAAGAAAGAAAAAAAAAAAAGTCGCGATTCATTCGTGCAGAAAATAAAATCAGACTTGAATATCGGAAGAGACGCGTTTGCTTCGTTTCTTTTTCAAGCGCATAAAATCTTTTCCCAACTGCGTGGTTTGTGAGCCAGAGATACACATATTGGATTACTCTGCCATATCCGGGCCTCTTATCCTGGCTCAGAAGGTCTTGCCCCGAATAAATTGCCCCCCAAGCAACCGTGAAAAGAAAAAAAAAAAAGGGGGTTGCTCTTACACATTAAAACGTTAAAATCACATAACCATCGACGTGGAATTACACAGTTGGCTTCTAATAATGCTGCTGCTACAGTTTATTTTCGCGATGGAATACGTTTTATTCGGTGTTTCGTACACGAATGCTTTTAAGACACAAAGTAACGTGGAATGTTGGTATTGATCTTCGGCTTAAATAATTTTTATTCATTTCGGTTCGCATCGGGACAATAAAAATCTGTCTATTATGAGAGAATTTCCGCGTGTTATGCATGATACGCGGAATCGTATTATTTATAGCTGCCGAGTATTGTTGTTGTTGCTGTTTCCTATATATTTGGTCCATTAACTGGCGAAGTGAATTTCAAAAAAGAACCAGAATTTCAATGGATTTTGATGACAAAACCAACCCCGGTGTGACATATGGGGAATCACACCTTCACTCTTCTTCCCCTTCTTCTCTAACTCATTGGAAGGACTTACCGTCCTGTAGTTTATTGTGCTAAGCTTCAGCGTAAACACAAAAGATTTGAATGATAAATTTTGTGGTTGACTAAATTGTCCTATTGTGAACTCAATTACGCTTTTTTTAAATAGTTTTTTTGGACATCGGTGGGCCTCTTGTTCCTCTGCTGTGTGCCACAAACAGTCCACAGATGCGTTATTATTATGAGAGAATTTCCGCGTGTTATGTATGATATGCGGAATCGTATTATTTATAGCTGCCGAGTATTGCTGTTGTTGTTGCTGTCCAAAGCAGATCCATATGTTTGGTCCATTAACTGGCAAAGGGCATTTCAAAAAGGGAACCAGAATTTCAATGGATCCTGATGACAAAAACACCCCCCTCCGGTTCGACATCTAGAGACATCACACCATCTGATGCCCGTTCCCCACTTTATCCTCTAACCCAACGGAAGGAATTACCAGCATGTGGTTTATTGTGTTCATTTTTAGCGTAAACGCAAAAGAGAGCAGGATAAATTTTGCAGTTGGTTAGTTTGAACTCACTCGGTTACGCTTTTTTTTTATATTTTTGATTGGACATCAGTGGGCCTCTTATTCCACGGCTGTGTGCCACAAACAGCCCACAGATGGGTGATGAGCGATGGACAATGTCCTCCTGGAGGACTTGACTTGAGTAACTAACTTGAATTTCCATGTCGTATGGAGGAATAACCGGAAATCTCTCACCAGGCTATCGGTGCGAGATGCTTTACATATGTTGTCACAATTGCCATCGAGTCTCATTTCTGAAAGTATTGACTGCAATGGCCGCTGCTAGCTGATTCAAACCTAAATCCTCTTACCGTTATTATTGTGTCACGATTTGGAGTGAAATTTGGCCAATTAACCTGCGACACTTGTTGACTACTTCAATAAAAGAACCAATATATCAATGGCTCATGGTGACAAAAGAAAAAACATCTTCGGGGTCACATCTTTTGCACCCCGCCTCTCTCCTCCAACCGAATTATGATTTATTATACCTACTTACTTATCTATGTTAAGTAAGCAATTCATTTGTTATAACTAAAGCAATGGGCTTTAAGTTCTTCAAATAGTGTTGTAATTGCTTCAAGATCGCATCAATATCTAATATTAGCAATGAAATTCCTACATTGTTTAAATTTTCCTTGACAGCAAATTTCTTGAAGAGACTTCACATTATTGACAGGAATTCCTTGAAGAGACTTCCCATTATTGAAAGCAATTTATTGAAGACACCATCTCAGAATTGATAACCAATTTCTTGAAATGACTTCACATTATTGACTGGAATTTCTTGAAGAGACTTCCCATTATTGAAAGCAATTTATTGAAGACACCTTCTCGGTATTGATACCAATTTCTTGAAGAGATTTCGCATTATTGATAGCAATTTATTGAAGACACCTTCTCGGTATTGATACCAATTTCTGGAAGAGACTTCCCATTATTGAAAGCAATTTATTGAAGACACCTTCTCGGTATTGATACCAATTTCTTGAAGAGATTTCGCATTATTGATAACAATTTATTAAAGAGACTTCCCATTATTGATAGCAATTTCTTGGAGACATCTTCTCAGTATTGAAAGCAATTTTTCGAAATTTCCAATGTTTCCGGAGGAAAAAACACGAAAGTAGATTCCAGTTTCTTTCCGCCACTTTAACATTTCCAAATATTTTACATCTTCTGTACAATTTATCGTTTTTAATGCGTTTGGAATTATGTAATTAAATAAAACAGTGTAGTTTACATTACATTTAAAAATTTCGTGTTATCTAATATAAATAAGATTTCTTGAACTGTTTAATTTAGCTTTTCAATATTTATGATTTTTCATAATTTATAAAATGATCTTTGTTTTTATTTATAGAAAAAATAATCCTTTTGCATAGAACCAAAATTAGAAAAGTTAATTTTATTAGTTAAATGATTAAAACTTCTGTAATTATGAATAATAAAATTAACATTAAAACCTGTGTACCTTAGAAATTTAAGTTACATATTTATTCTGGCAGAATTAGATTTCCTATATTTACCATGTTCTTTTTTAGAAGTTAAAAGTAATTAAAAGAGGTTTGTTTCCAATGCAGAATACAGAAAATCCTCAACTTCAATCTATCACGCTCCAAGTAAAATTAATCAAAATGCCATTGAAAAAAAGCCTGAGTATATACAATTCCTATTCCTGTTTTGTTCATTGTTAATCATTAAAACTCCATCAAGATAAAAAAAAATTAGAAATAAAGCTAATTAAGATGACAAGGGTGTATTGCTTTAAAATATCCATGAAAATTTTTGACAATGAGGAATTTGCATTTCAAAAGAAATACTCTCAAGACATTATCTGAAAGAAATATTTCATATTAAGACGTTGAGAGTTGTTAATGGAATGTTTAAATGAATAGTCTGAACACTATTTTCGTAAGGCAAAGGAGTTTTTAAACAAACTAAAGAAGTAATTTTTAGGAAAAAATACCGAGCAAAAGTTTTTACAGGAGAATATAGTTTGATGCTATTGTTCTTTCAAAGCAAACTTATGGCAATTGCTTTTAAAATATCTGTAAATTAGAACAGTATGATAGATTAAAACAGTATTGTGTTATTAAATTTGAACAGAAATGTATTGTTAAAATTGAACTGAATGAACTAATAATGCTAATTTTATAAATATCAATAAAAAAAAGTTTGAGTATGAAACTGTTTACATTTTTTAGCTTAAAACAAACCGATAAATAAGTCACTTTTCTTTTAAAACTGAAAAAATTATAAATTTTAAGAAAATTCAAATATTTTTTTTTAAATTTATTAACCACACTAATGTTTTCATCGTACAGAGATGCTATTAAAGATATTATGTGAACTAAAGTATTTTTCAACATAGAAACTATTACAGTTACTTTAAAAACAGTAGTATCAACAGAGATACTATTACAGTTATTATAAGAATTGGTATATCTTTCAACAGAGGTGCAATTACAGTTATTTTGAGTAATAAAGTATCTTTGAACAGAGGTGCAATTACAGTTATTTTAAGAACGTTAGTATCTTGACACTATTAAAGTTATCTTTAAGAATAATAATATCGTTCAACAGAGATACTAAGATATCTTAAGTTCTTCCGTAATCGTTTAAAGAAGCTCGATGTCCCTGGTATAATGAAAAATGCAAATGCCCAATATATAGTATCTAAAAAATTATTATATATATAATATTTTAATAATGATTAAAAAATACATAGTCTTTCGAAATTTAACTAGAGAAACTGAATATGTTTTTGCTGACACTTTTTGAAAATAAATAAATATGATCATTATTCTTTTTTTAAAATGTCCTAATAGGAGGATTTAGAATCTTCTCATAAGATCATATAAGACGTTGAAACTTGGGAAAAAGATTTTCTTCCATAAGTTATAAATCTTAACATCTTTAAAGTTAAATTATTTTAAATAGTTTTCGTAAACCATTAATATATAAGTGTATTCTTTTAATATAAATATCTCATCTGTTTCTTTAACATTTTTTTTATATGCTCAGAAGTCTTATAAGAACTTCCACACATTTAATATCAATAAAATAGGAAAAAAACAAAAAAATATAATATATTTTACAATAGAAGTAATAAAATAAGTAGTAAATGAACATTAGCCATCATCAAAATAAAATAATACCTTTTAATTCATTTTATGTCTGTTGTCATTCATTTACACACATTATGTATTTCTGTACCTCATACCATTAGTGAAAAGTATATAAAGATTACTCATAACTCAACAATTATACTTATTTTTCAAATAGATACTTTTCTTCAAATTACTAGCAATTACGACTGACCGATATATTTTCTTTTTCGCCTATTGTAGATATTCTTGCTCATAAATCTGACAGATCACATAAATGCTTGGATAAAACAAGAAATTGAAAAATAGCCACTCAGTGTAATAGACAGCAAGTTAGACAAATACAAAATACAGACTTCATTCATAAATTGTTTTCCTCATTGTCTGAGTATCCACTTTACGAAATTGAAACTCCATTCTAAAATGGTTTCAGTTTTAACCACCAAAGAGATGTATCATACCAATAACAAAACGAATGAACAAAAATTCATGATGGCATGTCTTTTAAAAAAAGATGCAAATGCTTAACCGTAACTGCAACACTATATCTTCTTTCACGGTACTCAATTTTCGGAATTTATTTCAAAGGAAGGCAGCGGCGAGAAAGGCCGAGATTTCCCGAGGGCTCAACGATGATACTTACTCCGGAGGCTATTCCCCAGGGTCTCGAGTCGGAGAGGAATTCCGAAACATTCAGTTCTTTCAATACTTTTACTCGCTCTTTAACCTAAATTTATGTCCTCTTTATGTGTTAAATTAGAAGAGTATTTTATCGGTGTTTATTTTTGAAAGAATTTGTTTAGAACTGCTTAAGAATTGGATTCAAAGAATTGAAATAAAAATTTTTCAATCTTGCAACTTTTAGACTTGATATTTCTCCAAAACTCCATTGATAACGGAAATTATAATGTAATAACAAGAAGGTCTGATGAGGTTCTCTAGTTCTTGGACTTGACTGGAGTGGAATAAGAAACAACGCAAAAATTTTAATATGATTGACAATAAAAATTCTTGACACAATGTACTTTTTTTTTTACCCTTATTTAATTTAATCCTCATAAAACGTTATTTGCGCATAACGCATCTCTTCACTCTACATTTTATCCAAATCCTCACGAAACATAAAAATTAATAATCAAATCATATTCTTCTTTTTTATATATAAAATCAATTAAACTTTCCATACAAATTATTATTCCCAAACACAAATAAAAAAAGGGCATTCACATCTAAAATTATGTTGTTTTGATATGAAATCCTACAATGCAGACTGTTTTGTAAGTAAAGAAAGAAAATGCAGCTCTCACGAAAAGAGAAAGAAAAAGGCTGGTTTAAATAACTCATCTGTAGAATGAATCTATTGCTATTAAATTAATTTTTTAACCTATTGTTAGAATAAATGCAATAACGATTACAATCTATTTTAAAAGATAGCCAACAAAGTATTAACTTAAATTATTTATAAAAAATGTTCGACTATATGACTGTATTTACATTGTTAGATAGATAGCTATTTTGATTTTTTTTTTCTTACGATCCATTTGTTTAAATTAAAATAAAATTATTCATGTGAATGATTATATCTGGAGCGATTCAATTTTCAAATTGTGAACGGTTCATTTGTTTTATTTAGAATAAAATGTAAAATAAATGTTCATGTAAATAAATGCTTATCAGTAATAAAATACATTTTTATCATTTTTTTTATTAATTAGTTTTGTTTAAGAATTTTATTTCAAGGTTTGAAATTAAACAGGCATAATTTAAATATGTATAAAAGTATGAATTTAAAATATGCCTGAAATATATATTATAAATTCTCTGTATAATTCAATCGCAATCCATTTTATTCCTTCGGTAATATTCAGGTTAATTCAAAAAATGATATGACATTTCAACGTTATTTAAAACAAAAAAATTATTTAAAAGAAATTTATTTAATGAGAGGTAAATATTCATTGATTTGTACGAATATAAAAAATATCCTATTTATTCTCCAATCTTACAAAAAAAAAATGATGATTTAGTTTTATTTCAAATTTTTGATATTCGTTTAGGATCACACAAATATAAAAAAACCTTTTAATATCAACAGTGTTAAATAAATTATTTCAGACAACGTCCTCTTATGACGTTTTTTTAGTATATTTAATGCATCTATAGAAAGAAAGTTTTAAAATTATTTTTTAGAAATGCATCTTTCATCTCATAATTTCTTTTTTTCAGAAAAAGACATTCTTGACAAGTAGCAAGAAATAAATATTCAATAAATGAAAGAAGAAAAGAGGAACATTTTGAATTAAATATTTATGAAATCTAAATCACGTACGCGTCCAAATTAAGCACTTTTTTCACTAGTTTTTCAATGAATAAAAGAAATTTCCTTTTGATATTTGATTTTGTGTTCTTTAGGAATGAAGAATAATTTTTTCCAATAATTTTTTTTTAGTAGGAAAAAAAAATAAATTGAGATACATTGCTCAAATATGAAAAATAATTCATCTCGTTCATTTTTGTGACTGGCATTATTGATCCTATAAAAAGGATTTTATTTGAAAAAAATAAATTTAAATAAACAATTACTCATTATTTATTCTCTTAAAATGTCAGGAGTAATGGCATTATTATATATTTTAATAAAATTATATTTATGCTCATTATTTTGTTGATTTTTCTATTGATACTTTCAGAGAAACGAGCTTTGAACGTATAATTTGGACGTATTGTTTTAATTAATCAAATTATTTGTTTTAAAAAAAATGATAAATTATATGGTTTTAGCTAATAGATCTTAATATTAAATGTAAATTTTAATTTATTGCTTAATGAATCGCTTTTCAGCTATGAGCATGACAGAATGTATGAATATCTCGCATGGATAGCTGGTCTGTTTTTATTCCTTCTGAGATTATTGGTGATGTAATGCCATGGCCTATACTAGACATATAATGGTTTCAAGAAGAGGGCCACTTTCATGTCCGTGGGAAAAGTTTAATTTTTATTTCTAAGCATTATTACATATACAAAACTCTGGGTTATAACTATTTATTATTTAAAAAATATGAAAATTAAAGATTTAAATTGGATTCACAATTTTAGTTCACTCGAAGAACGGAGATTTTCAGAGTTCTCTAGTCTACGACGTATTTTAAACTCGTTGTCTGCGACAGACTTTAATTATTATACGGCAGGGTACTCGAAACCACAGAAGCCACAAGAGAAACTAAGAGCCATCAGTAAAAATATACAGCCAATCATTAGGAGGATATCTGGCCGCAATGGTGTCCAAGACGAGACATTTCAAAACACTTGGTACAACATCTCTTTTATATATGGTTTCCACTAGATCTAGCCTTCACATCAATATTAATCACTACCAAAGGGAAATTGTTGGACCAAAGGATACCAAAGGATTGTCAAATCATAACTACTAAAAAGGAGTCATAGCAGCTGAATGCATTGCATTCATGTACAAGTTAATTAGTGTAAAGAAATTTCTGAAAAATGAAGCTGTTTTATGAAAAATAACTATCAAATAAATTAAATCTGTTAATTGATGAAAATAAGAAGAAAAGATTTTTTCGTTTTAAATACTTTTTTAAGTTATAACATTTCATAATAGAAACGGGCATAATATAATAATAGAAACGGCAATAACAGCTATTCTGTGTTTTTAATCGGCCATATGCTACCCAAAATGTAACATCAAAGCACATCAATGGGATATTATATAGAAATTTCATCTTTAATTTTCAGAAATTTACATGTAAAAAATTCCCCATTATAACATTTTAAAAATTATATGTCTTACCTACATTAAAAAAAATTATATGTGTCAAAGAAAATTAGTGATTAATTTCCTTTGTTCTGATTTCAATTCCTTTTATGTCTCTTGACATTTATTTATAAACATTATGTATTTCTGTACCTCATACCATTAGTGAAAAGTATACTCATAACTCAACAATTACTCATAACTCAACAATTACTCATAACTCAACAATTACTCATAACTCAACGATTACTCATAACTCAACAATTATAATGATTTTTCAAATAGATAGTTATTTTTTCCCATTACTAGCAAATAATTAGACGACTGTCCTATATATTTTCCTTTTCGCCTACTGTACATATGTTTGTTCATATATCTGATAGATCACATAAACGCTTGGATAAAACAAGAAATTGAAAAATAGCCACTCAGTGTAATAGACAGTAAGTTAAACAAACACAAAATACAGACCTCATTCATAAGTTGTTTTTCTTCATTGTCTGAGTATCCACTTTACGAAATTGAAACTCCAATCTAAAATGGTTTCAGTTTTAACCACCATCTTACGGTTTCCCTGACCCACGAAGCATTGTTAAGAGATATCTCATAACAATAACAACAGAAATAAACACAAATTCATGATGGCTTGTCTTTTAAAAAAAGATGTAAATGCTTAACCGTAACTGCAATACTATATTTTCTTTCACGGTACTCAATTTTCGAAATTTATTTCAAAGGAAGGCAGCGGCGAGAAAAGCCAAGATTTCCCAAGGGCTTAACGGTGATACTTATTCCGGAAGCTATTCCCCAGTGTCTCGAGTCGGAGAGGAATTCCGAAACATTCAGTTCTTTCAATACTTTTACTCGCTCTTTAACCTAAATTTATATCCTCTTCATGTGTTAAATTAGAAGTGTATTTTGTAGGCGTTTATTTTTGAAAGAATCTGTTTAGAAATGGTTAAGAAATGGATTCAAAGAGTTGAAATATACATTTTTTCAATCTTGCAATTTTTAGCCATCAGATTTCTACAAACTAAAACGCCATTGATAACGGAAACTATAATGTAATAACAAGAAGGTCTAATGGGTTCGCTGGTTCTTGTACTTGGTCTGGAGTCAACCAAGTGGGATAAAAACAACAAAAAATTTAAATATAAATGACAATAAAACTATTTGACTCAGAGTAATTTTTTTATTCACATTTAAAACATTATTTAATTTAATTCTCATAAGGTATTAATTGCACATAAAACAATATCTCTGAACTCGACATTTTATCCAAATCCTTACGAAACAAATAAATTAATAATCAAATCATTTTTCTTTGTTTATATATAAAATCAATTAAAACATCCATTCAAATTATCGTTCCCAAACACAAAAAAAGGACATTCACATCCAACATTTTGTTTTGATACGAAATCCTACAAAGGAGACTGTTTTGTGAGTAAAGAAAGAAAATGCAGCTCTCACGAAAAGAGAAAGAAAGAAAAAAAAAGTCTCGATTCATTCGTGCAGAAAATAAAATCAGACTTGAATATCGGAAGAGACGCGTTTGCTTCGTTTCTTTTTCAAGCGCATAAAATCTTTTCCGAACTGCGTGGTTTGTGAGCCAGAGATACACATATTGGTTTACTCTGCTATATCCTGGCTCAGAGAATTTGGCCCCGAATAAATGCCCGGAAAAACCTTTTGCAACGCCTCCCCCCTCGCAACTCTCAGAAAGAAAAAAAGGGGTTTGCTCTTACACATTAAACCGTTAAAATCATAACCATCGATGTGGAATTACACGGTTGGCTTCTAATAATGCTGCTGCTACAGTTTATTTTCGCGACGGAAAACGTTTTATTCGGTGTTTCGTACACGAATGCTTTTAAGACGCGAAGGAACGTGGAATGTTGGTATTAATCTTCGGCTTAAATAATTTTTATTCATTTCGCACCACATCGGGCATATAAAAATCTGTCTATTATGAGAGAACTTCCGCGTGTTATGCATGATATGCGGAATCGTATTATTTATAGCCGCCGAGTATTTTTGTTGTTGCCGTTTCCAAAGCAGATCTATGCATTTGGTCCATTAACCAGAAAAGGCTATTTCAAAAATAACCAGAATTTCAATGTACTCTGGGGACAAAAACACCCCCCAGTATGACATCTGGGGGATCACACCTTAAAATTTCCCTCCCTCCCTACCTTTCTCTTTAACCCACTGGAAGTACTTACCGGCCTGTGGTTTATCGTGCACATCTTTAGCATAAATATAAAAGATAAGCATGATAAATTTTGCGGTTGGCTAGCTTATCAAGCTTTGAACTCAGTTACGCTTTTTCTTGAGTATTTTTGTTGGAAATCGGTGGATCTCTTGTTCCACTGCTGTATGCCACAAACAGTAAACATACCGGTGATGGGTGGTGGACAATGCCTTCCATAACGACTTTTATGTGTAACTCCTCTGCATTTCCATGTCGTGTGGGGAACCCCAGAAGCCTCTGAACCAGGCAGCCTGTTAGAGATGCTTTACCCACGTTGTCAAAATTGCCATCGAATCTCATTTCTGAAAGTAATGACGGCAACGGTCTCTGCCAGCAGATTCAAACCTAAACCCTCCTACATGCTAGTTGCGCAAGTTATCATTGTGCCACGATTTGGAAATTGGGCCAATTAAGCTCCCAAGCCAGTTGACTACTTCAATAAAAGAACTAGTATTTCAATTGCCCATGATCACAAAAGAACAAACCTCTTCTAGGTCGCATCTTCTGCACCACTCCCCTCTCCTTCAAATAGTGTTGTAACTGCTTAAAGATTGCATCATTATCTAATATTAAGCAATGAAATTTCTAAGTTGTTTAAATTTTTCCATTGTTTAAATTTTCCTTGACAGCAATTTCTTGAATAGACTTCCCATTACTGATAGCAATTTCTTGAAGAGACTTCCCATTATTGATACCAATTTCTTGAAATTACTTCACATTATTGATAGGAATTTATTGAAGAGACTATCCATTATTGATAGCAATTTCTTGGAGACATCTTCTCAGTATTGATAGCAATTTCCCAATTGATAGCAATTTTCCAATCAATGTTTCCGGAAGAAAAAACACGAAAGTAGATTCCAGTTTCTTTCTGCCACTTTAAAATTTCCAAATATTTTACATCTTTTTGTACAATGTATCCTTTTTAATGCGTTGGGAATTACGTAATTAAATAAAACATTGTTATTTTATTTTACATTTAAAAATTTCGTGTTATCTAATATAAATGAGATTTCTTAAACTGTTTAATATAGCTTTTCAATATTTATGATTTTTCATAATTTATAAAATGAGCTGTGTTTTTATTTACAGAAGAAATAATCCTTTTGCATAGAACCAAAATTAGAAAAGTTAATTTTATTCGTTAAATGATTGATGTTAAATGATTGATGAATAATAAAATTAACATTAAAATCTGTGTACCTTACAAATTTAAATTACATATTTATTCTGGCAGAATTAGATTTCCTATATTTACCATGTTCTTTTTAGAAGTTAAAAGTAATTAAAAGAGGTTTGTTTTCAAGGCAGAATACAGAAAATCATCAACTTCAATTTATCACGCTCCAAGTAAAATTAATCAAAATGCCACTGAAAAAAAAACCAGAGTGTATACAATTCCTATTCATGTTTTGTTCATTGTTAAGCATTAAAACGCCATCAAGATAAAAAAAATTAGAAAAAATGCTAATTAAGATGGCAGGGATGTATTGCTTTAAAATATCCATGAAAATTCTTGACAATGGAGGATTTCCATTTCAAAAGAAATACTCTCAAGACATTATCTGAAAGAAATATTCCATATTAAGACGTTGAGAGTTGTTAATGGAATGTTTAAATGAATAGTCTGAACACTATTTTCGTAAGACAAAGGAGTTTTTAAGCAAACTAAAGAAGTAATATTTAGGAAAAAACACAGAGTAAAAGTCTATAGGAGAATATCATTTGATTCTGTTGTTCTTTTAAAACAAACTTATACCAAATACTATTAAAATATATGTAAATTAAATTCTATGATAGATTAAAACAGTATTGTGTTCATAAATTTGAACTGAAATGTGTTGTTAAAATTGAACTGAATTAATTATTAATGCTAATTTTATAAATATCAATAAAAACAATTTGAGTATGAAACTGTTTACATTTTTGAGCATAAAGCAAATCGATAAATAAGTTACTTTTCTTTTAAAAATGAAAAATTATATAAATTTTTAGAAAATTCAAACAATTTTTTAAATTTATTAACCACCTTAATACTTTCACTCTACAGAGTTACTATTAAAATTATTTTGAGAACAGTAGTATCTCTCAACAAAGATATTATTACAGCCATTTCAAGAACAATAGTATCTTTCAACATAGAAACTACACTATCTGGAAGAAAGTGACGGGACACCTCTCCAAAAGTAGAAAAGTCGACAATACAGCTGACACATGTGCAATAATGGGTATCACGTGTCAGCCATATCCTATAAATACTCTGTGGAGTCGACTAGAGTTGTTTTTTGTCAAAATGCCGCCACGGGAAGAGTTGTCTGAGTTCGAGAAAGGTGTGTTGGTTGGATTGCATCTTGCCAAGGTGTCAATTAGTGAGATATCCCGTCTCCGTAACTGCTCAAAATCAACTGTAGCACGTGTTGTGTGTCGCTACAAGACTGAGGGACACTGTCAGAACAAACCCCGAAGAGGACGACCTACAGTTATCTCCAGCAGGGACCGTCGGGTGCTCGGCAGGGAGATTCGAAGTAACCGTTAAACATCCATGGATAACATCGCTAATGAGTTTAGACAAGCCACAGGTGTGGCCGTTTCGACCAAAACTCTTCGTATCGAGGCCCATAAGTTAGGTTACACTGGACGTTCGGCGACCCCTAAGCCTTTGATTACGAAAACCAACAAGAAAGCGCGCCCTGCGATGGGCCAAAGACCACCGTACTTGGACTCTGGATGACTGGAAACGCGTCCTTTGGAGTGACGAGTCACGATTTACCCTTTTCCGTTCCGATGGACGTGTTTGGGTATGGCGTTTACCAGGAGAACGCCTTTTGCCCGAGTGTGTCATCCCAACTGTAAAGTATGATGGAGGAGGATTGATTGTATGGGCCTGTTTCTCCTGGTATGGGGCTGGCCCACTGGTGAAGGTTGATGGTTCGATGAATGCTGATAGATACTGTGATATTCTCGACAATCATGTCCTTCCTACCTTGTGGGTAACGTACGGTATGGATGATTGCTGGTATCAAGACGACAACGCAACATGCCATGTTGCAAGGAGGACTCTTGATTGGTATGTGAACAACAACGTTAAACGCATGGAGTGGCCCGCGCAGAGCCCTCATCTTAGCCCAATTGAACATCTCTGGGACGAATTGGACCGTCGGTTGAGGGCCAGCACCCCACTCCCCAAAAGCAAGCCTGAACTATGGAACTTCCTGTTAAACATTTGGACGGAAATTCCTCTTGCCACTATGGCTAATTTAGTGGAAAGCATGCCCAGAAGTGTTGCAGCTGGGATCGCAGCCAAAGAAGGCCCTACCGCCTATTAATTGTAATAAATATGGGTTTATGTCATTATAGTGTCGTGTCCCGTCACTTTCTTCCACATAGTGTATTACAGTTATTTTAAAAACAGTAGAATCTTTCAGCAGAGATACTATTGCAGTTATTTTAAGAACGGTAGTATCTTGGTACTATTAAAGTTATTTCTGAGAACAGTAGTATCGTTCAACAGAGATACTATACATAGATATCTTAAGTTCTTCCGATTTTTCATTTACAGAAGCTCCATGTCCCTGGTATATTGAAAAACAGAAATCCCCAATATATTATATTTATAAAAAGTTTTTTGATACTATATTTTCATAACGATTAAAGTAGATAGTCTTTCGAAATTTAACTAGAAAAATTGAATATGTTTTTTCTGGTTTTATTTTCTGAAAATAAATAAATAAATATGGCCATTATTCTTTTTTTTTAAATGTTCTAATAGGATGATTTAGATAAGATCATATAAAACCTTGAAACTCGTGAAAAAAAAGTTTTTTCCATAAATTATAAATCTTGACATTTTTAAAGTTAAATTATTTTTAATAGTTTTCGTAAACCAATAATATATAAATATATCCTTTTAATATAAATATATCCTGTCTTTTTTCTTTAACAATTTTTTTATATGTTCAGAAATCTTATAAGAATTTCCTCACATTTAATATCAATAAAAATATAATACAATTTATAAAATAAGTAATAAATGACCATTAGCCACTACCAAAATAAAACAATACCTTTAAAAGTATCCTACACTTGAATTAGAAAGGAATTGAAATTGAAATAATTAAATTGCCTTTAATTTTATCACATTATTCCAGCATTAAAGGAATGTAATCGTTAAAAACTGTTGCCAATTTAAGAATAAAAATCATTTTTAAAAAAGCTCATTTATTCATAGGTTGTTCCTTTTAAAGAATATGAAACAAAATATAAAAAATTATATTTCGTTGACAACCTGATTACTTTAAATGAAATTTTTTCCTGTAATGTCCGCAAACAGATGAATTTTACCAGATCTTGCTTTCTGAACACTCCATATTTTATTATTTCGTTTGTTCTTCCAGATCGTTTGGTGGCATAAAAGAACATTTTTTAACCAGATCGAATTTCTTACGCGACATTATAACTTATAATCCATTATTCTTTTTTACATATCAAAACAGCTTTAAATCAAAAAAACAAGTTACGCAATATTCATAATAACTAGTTTTTAAAAGGACGACAAACAAATATAAAGAGAAAACGGGAATACTTCAGCAATAAATTCTGTTTTATTCGATTTCATTCCAAACCGCATTTATTTCCATGCATGTCCAATCTTATGTGATCGTTCAAATCGTTCGGAAGTTCTAAAATCTTAAATTCGTTGCTCTTATTTTTATACATAACTCTATTTGTAAAACAGAAGATAGTGAAAAAAAAGCACTTATATTTTTATTTATATTGATATTCGAAATTTTATATTTCAGATGAAATATATGAAAAGAAAAATGGATGATCACTTTCTATTTCCAATACGTCTGTTATTCACAGACATATAAAATATTGGATTTTCTTTGTGTTTGAACATAAAAAAACTATTTGATAAGTTAGAGCAATAACGAATCTATTGGCTTTTTTCCCATGAAATTTTGATTTTTGAGTTTCTTAATGGTTCACTTTTTATTATATTTTATACGATTTGTTTTGTTTTTAATCGTTATGCTCATCATTTGGTTATCTCAAATTGTCATAATTATCTAAAATGTGAACATTTAAGTTCATTAACATTTCGGTTCACAGGAGAGAGAAATGTATATTCTTTAAAAAATGCATAACAACAACCTATCACTGAAATCTGATAGCAGATAAACGGTAACGTGGATATTTATACTACATGCAATTAGTGTTTTGTTCTAAGGAGAACAACTTGTCGCATGAATCGGACTGAAAAATCAGTGTTATGGATAATGAGACCTCATGACTCTAACGATTGTCTGTGCGACCTTCACAGGTCGAAACAATTACAGATGGAATATGGACTACACCATGAGTTGTTGCATCGTGTTTGGTGATAGACCATGGGCTGAGAAAATGTCTATCCTTCCCCCCTACCCCATCATACCAGACGGATTTTCATAAAGGGAGGCTTTTGGAGAAGAAGGGGGAGAGTTCTGCGATGATTTGACAAGGAGTGCTGTTTTTCTCTTTTTTTTTCTGAAGTGACTGAATAAGCCCGAGTTTCCGTCTGTTTCCAAAGTGAGCCCCTTGTGTTTTCGTGTATCAGGCCTTATGATAATTAAGGTTTGCGCTACGTGTTTAAAATTCGTTGTAAACTCGAGAACTCTGAAAATCTCAGTTCTTGGGATGAACTGCACTTGCGAATCAAATTTAAATCTTAAATTTTAGGGTGTTTTTTTTTTGTAAATAATAAATTGTATTAACACAGAGTTCTGTATATATAATAATGCTTGTAAATAAAAATTAAAGTGTTTCCATGAATAAATGTTCCCATGAAATGCTATACATAAAATGCATTTCTGGAAATTATCTAAAAAGTGCAATTCAAAAAGAATGTAATAAAATTGGTCGAATCCATGCCACAAATTATTACAAGCTATTTTAAAGCCGAGAGATGTCCAACAAAGTATTAGCAAAATATTACAACGTATTACAAAATTTATTGATTGTACGAATACATTTATACTGTGAGATAAATAGATAATTTGATTTTTCTCTAATGATTCGTTTCTTTAAATTAAAATAAAACGATTCATATGAAAGATTCATTTTCCGATCAGTGAACAATTCATTCATTTTTAAATAAAATAAAATATAAAATAAATGTTCGTATCTATATTAGTTAGTTTTGAAATACGAATTTGTTTTGAATATGAATTTAAAAATATACGAATTTAAAATATGCCAGAAATATATGTTCTACATTCACTGTATATTTCAATCACAAAAAGTTTTTTTCAGTCATTTTCAGGTTAATTTAAAAAGGGACATATTGTTTCAAAGTTATTCAGTAAAGAAAAATTACTTAAAAGAAATTGATTTAATGAGAAGTAAATATTCTTTGATTTATATGAATATAAAAAATATCCTATTTATTTTCCAATCTAATACAAAAAAATGATGAATTAGTTTTACTTGAAATTTTTGATATTCATGGAAGAAAACTTTTTGATTACTCAAATAAAAAAAACCTTTTAATATCAACAGCGTTAAATAAATTATTTGAAACAATTTTCTCTTATTACGTTTTTTGAGTTTTAATGCATCTATAGAAAGAAAGTTTTAAAATTATTTTTTAGAAATGCATCTTTCATCTACTAATTTCTTTTTTTTTTTTTTTTTTTTTTTTTTTTTTTTTTCAGAAAAAGACATTCTTGACAAGCAGCAAGAAATAAATATTCAATAAATGAAAGAAGAAAAGAGGAACATTTTGAATTAAATATTTATGAAATCTAAATCTCTACGTACGAGTCCAAATCAAGCATTTTTTTCCACTAGTTATTCAATGAATAAAAGAAATTTCCTTTTATTATTTGATTCTATATACTTCAGGAATGAAAAATAATTTCACAAAATCGAATTTTTTTATAGTGAGAAAAAAATAAAGTGAGATACATTGTCCAAATATGAAAAATAATTCATCTCATTCCTTTTTGCGACTGGCATTATTGATCATACAAAAATATTACATGAAAAAATAAATTTAAATAAACAATATACACATTATTTATTCTCATAAAATGTCAGTAATTATGATATCATTATATATTTTAATATAATTATATTTTTAAGCTCATTATTTTGATGATTTTTTTTGTATTGACACTTTCAGAGAAACGATCTTTACACGCATAAATTTTATTGTTTTAATTAATCAAATGATTTGTTTAAAAATTTATATATTATATGAATTTTGATAATGTATCTTAATATCGAATATAAACATTAATTTATTGCTTAATGAGTTATTTGTCAGTCGTAACTATGACAGAATGTATGAATATCTCGCATGGGTAGCTGGAGATTGTTGGATGAGAGATATTGTTGATGAAGTAACGTCTTGGCCTATACTAGACCTATAACAGCTTCAAAAAGAGATCATATTAGATCAGGACCTGCTGTTTAAAGGGGATACCGAACCACTATAAACATCCATGGCATTGCTGGGACACAAATCCGAAACCTGAGGCACCGGGCGTCAGAGCACTGGTCTCTCGCCCTTTAGGCCCCATTCAATAAAACTACCATCTAAAAATTATTTATACCAAAAATTCTAAATAAATATGTGTGAGATAAAAGTAAACTATCATCTAAACATGAAGAATTAAACGTTAAAATTGTGGACAATGAATAAATGCGGAACATTTACAAAAGTAGCCTAATTGTGAGTGCTAATTGCCAGTGCTAGTGAAAGAAAAATGATTGGAAATACCTTAAAGAATGAATAGAATTAGTCATAGGGATTCTGAGATAGACGGAAGACCTCAAACGTATTTTAATGGTAAGAGATCTGGAGATCAAATAGGCCAAGATGTATTTGACGATCACTAATAACAAGAGAATTGATGAATAAAAATGTTGTTTACTTGTACATTATCCATTATAGAAACTACTACGCCAGGATTATAAAAACATTAAATATACCTAACACTAAATATTTTTTACACTCAAGTAAGTTACTATTTAAGACGCCCGACCCATAGCTTAGTGACAACGTGTGCCGCTGATGAGAATTAGGATGGGGGTTCAATCCACTGTTGGCTTTGTAGTAGGCAATGTTTCAAAAAACAAAGGGACTCTATGTCATTTATGATGTTCAGGTTCTTGTCGCGTTAGTCGAACTAACTGGTGGGAGTTTTCCATTCTATAAAGTTTCTAGCATACAAGGCGCAAATGAGGAATAGTTCCCCTAAAAGTCATACCTGAAGGCATAGCCCTCCTTCTTCAGTGACACGGAGCCAAATAAGACTTTTACCTATGGGTGCTCCATCACAACAGAAGATCCCCCCCCTCCCTCTTCTTCCATGAGACCACACGGGTTCTTGGACTTAGTCTAGGTATTGCTGTCTACCAAGCGGGATAAGAAACAACAACACTATTTAAGATATTATTTAATTTAATCCTCTTAAAGCATTAACGGCGCATAAAACAATATCTCTTCCCTCTACATTTTATCCAAATGCTCACGAAATATAAAAATTAAAAACGAATCATATTTCTTTTTTTATATTCAAAATCAATTAGAACATCCATGCAAATGATCGTTCCCAAACACAAATAAAAAAAAAGGACATCCACATCCAACATTATGTTTTGATGCGAAATCCTACAAAGCAGACTGTTTTGTGAGTAAAGAAAGAAAATCCAGCTCTCACGAAAAGAGAAAGAAAGAAAAAAAAAGTCGCGATTCATTCGTGCAGAAAATAAAATCAGACTTGAATATCGGAAGAGACGCGTTTGCATCGTTTCTTTTTCAAGCGCATAAAATCTCTTCCGAACTGCGTGGTTTGTGAGCTAGAGATGCCCATATTGGATTACTCTGCCATATCCGGGCCTCTTATCCTGGCTCGGAGGGTCTGGCCCCGAATAAATGCCTCCCCCCCACGCAACCCTAAAAAGAAAAAAAAAAGGGGTTGCTCTTACACACTAAAACGTTAAAATCATAACCATCGACGTGGAATTACACAGTTAGCTTCTAATAATGCTGCTGCTACAGTTTATTTTCGCGATGGAATGCGTTTTATTCAGTGTTTCGTACACGATTGCTTTTAAGACGCAAAGTAACATGGAATGTTGGTATTGATCTTCGGCTTAAATAATTTTTATTCATTTCGCTTCGCATCGGGACACTAAAAATCTGTCTATTAGGAGAGAGTTTCCGTGTGTTGTGCATGATATGCGGAATCGCATTATTTATAGCTGCCAAGTATTGTTGTTGTTGCTGTTTTCCAAAACAGATCTATGTATTTGGTCCATTAACCCACAAAAGATATTTCAAAAAGGAACCAGAATTTCAATGGATCCTAATAAGAAAAGACTCCCTCGGTGTGAAATCTCGGGAATCACGCATTCTAATCCTCCCTTCCCACCTTCTCCTCTAACACATTGGATGGACTTACCGGAATGTGGTTTATTGCATTCATTTTTAGAGTAAACGCAAAAGATGAACAGGATAAATGTTGAGGTTGGTTAGTTTGTATTCGGTTACGCTTTTTCTTGAATATTTTTGGTTGGACATCAGTGGGCCTTTTGTTCCACTGCTGCGTTCCACAAAAAGCCCACAGATGGGTGATGAGTAATGGACAATGTCTTCCAAGAGGGCTTGATTTGTGTAACTAACCTACATTTCCATGACGTACGAAGGAAAAACCGGAAACCTCTCAACAGACTACCTGACTACCGTTGCCAGATGCTTTACATATGTTGTCACAATTGCCATCGAGTCTCATTTCTGAAAGTAATGACTGCAACGGTCACTGCCAGATGATTCTAACCTAAATCCTTTTGCATGTTAACTGCGCACTTTTTATTGTGTCACGACTCGGAGGGAAATTTGATTAATTACCTGCGAAGCTTGTTGACTATTTCAATAAAAGAGCCAGTATTTCAGTGGCACATGATGACAAAAGAAAAAAAAAAACATCTTCTGGGTCGCATCTTTTGCATCACCCGCCTCTCCTCCAACCGAACTATGGTTTATTATACTTACTTACCAATCTATGGTAAGTAAGCAATTCATTTGTTATAACTAAAGCAATGGGCTTTAAGTTTTCAAATAGTGTTGTAACTGCATCAAGAATGCATCATTATCCAATATTAAGCAACGAAATTCCTTCATTGTTTAAATTTTTCCATTGTTTAAATTTTCCTTGACAGCAATTTCTTGAAGAGTCTTCCCATTATTGATACCAATTTCTTGAAGAGTCTCACATTATTGATAGGAATTTCCCGGAATTTCCACTGATCCGAGGGAAAAACACGAACACTTTAAATTTTCCAAATATTTTACATCTTTTTGTACAATGTATCCTTTTTAATGCGTTTGAATTTAGTAATTAAATAAAACAGTGTTATTTTACTTTTCCATTTAAAAATTTCTTGTTATCAAATATAAATACGATTTCTAGAACTGTTTAATTTAGCTTCTTAATATTTATAATTTTTCATAAATTATAAAATGAGCTGTGTTTTTATTTACAGAAAATCTAATACTTTTGCATAGAACCACAATTAGAAAAGTTAATTTTATTACTTAAATAAATTAAAACTTCTGTAATTATGAATAATAAAATTAATATTAAAATCTGTGGACCTTAAACATTAAAGATACATATTTATTTTGACAGAATTAGATTTCTTATATTTACTATGATCTTTTTAGAAATTAAAAGTTATTAAAAGAGGTTTGTTTTCAATGCAGAATACTGAAAATCATCAACTTCAATAAATCACTCTCTGACTAAAATTAATCAAAATGCCATTGAAAAAAAGAGTGTATACAATTCCTATTCATGTTTTGTTCATTGTTAAGCATTAAAACTCCATCAAGATAAAAAAAAAAAAAATTTAAAGCTAATTAAAATGACATGGTTGTATTGTTTTAAAATATCCATGAAAATTCTTGACAATGGGGGATTTACATTTCAAAAAGAGTACTCTCAATACATTATCTGAAAGAAATATTTCATATTAAGGCGTTGAGAGTTGTTAATGGAATGTTTAAATGAATAGTCGTAACACTATTTTCGTAAGACAAAGGAGTCTTTAAAAAAGCTAAAGAAGTAATATTTAGAAAAGAAAACAGAGCAAAATGAATGGAGATTAATGTTTGATGCTGTATTTCTTTTAAAACATACTTAAGCTAAATGTTATTAATATATCAGTAAATTAGAATAGTATGATAGATTAAAACAGTATAGTGTTATTACTTAATAATGTTAATTTTATAAATAACAATAAAAAACATTTTGAGTACAAAATTGTTTACATTTTTTTAGCAATTACAATCAAATTTTGGTGAAACAAACTCTTGCTTAAAACAAATATATAAATAAGTCCCTTTTCTTTTAAAACTGAAACACCTATACATTTTAATATACACTATTTTCCAAGAAGTAATATTTAGGAAAAAATTCCGAGCAAAAGTTTATAGGAGAATATAGTTTGATGCTCTTATTCTTTCAAAGCAAAGTTTTGCCAATTGCTGTTAAAAATATCTGTAAATTAGAAGAGTATGATAGATTAAAACCGTATTGTGTTATTAAAATTGAACTGAATGAACTAATAATGCTAATTTTATAAATATCAATAAAAAAAGTTTGAGTATGGAACTGTTTTCATTTTTTTAGATTAAAGCAAATCGATAAATAAGTCCCTTTTCTTTTAAAATTGAAAAAATTATAAATTTTAAGAAAATACAAACTTTTTTATAATTTATTAACCACACTAATAATTTCATTGTACAGAGATACTATTAAAGTTATTTTGAAAACTAAAGTATTTTTCAACATAGAAACTATTACAGTTATTTTAAAAACAGTAGTATCAACAGAGATACTATTACAGTTATTATAAGAATGGTGATATCTTTCAACAGAAATGCAATTACAGCTATTTTGAGAAATAAAGTATCTTTGAATTGAGTAACAATTACAATTATTTTAAGAATAGTAGAATCTTTCAGCAGGGATACTATTACAGTTTTTGAAAGAATGATAGTGTCTTGATATTATTAAAGTTATTTTTGAGAATAATAGTATCGTTCAACAGAGATACTATACATAGATATCTTAAGTCCTTTCGAAATCATTTAAAGAAGCTCAATGTGCCTGGTATATGTAAAAACACAAATCAGCAATATATAGTATCTAAAAAATTATTATAAATATAATATTTTCATAATGATTAAAATACATAGTCTTTCAAATTTAAACTAGAAAAATTGAATATGTTTTTTCTGGCTTTATTTTTTCAAAATAAATAAATATGGTCATTATTCTTTTTTTTAAATTTTCTAATAGGATAACATAAATTCTTTTCATAAGATTATATAAGACCTTAAAACTTGTGAAAAAGAAGTTTCTTCCTTAAGTTATAAATCTTAACATTTTTAAAGTTAAATTATTTTTAATAGTTTTCGTAAACAAATAATATATAAGTATATCCTTTTAATCTAAATATATCCGGTCTTTTTTCTTCAACAATTTTTTTTTTATATGTTCAGAAATCTTGTAAGAATTTCCACATATTTAATATCAATTAAACATTAAGAAAACTAAAAAACATAATACATTTTATAAAAGAAGTAATAAATTAAGTAGTAAATGAACATTAGCCATCACCAAAATAAAATAATACCTTTTAAAAGTATCCTACATTTACATTAGAAAGGAGTTGAAATTGAAATAATTAAATTATCTTTAATTTTATCATATTATTCCAGCATTCAATGAATCTAATCGTAAAAACTGTTACCAATTTAAGAATAAAAATCATTTTTAAGCTCATCTTTCTAAAGAAAGTTCCTTTTGAAGAATACAAAATGCAATATCTAAAATGATATTTGGTCGACAACCTGATTACTTTAGATGAAATGTTTTCCTTAAATGTCTGCAAACAGATGAATATCACTGGATTCTGCATTCAGAACACTCCATATTTTATTATTTCGTTTGTTCTTCCAGATCGTTTGGTGACATGAAAGAACATTTTTTAAACCGAATAGAATTTCTTACGCACCATTATGACTTACATTCGATTATTCTTTTTTACATATCAAAGCAATTTTAAATCACTAAAGCAAGTTACGCAATATTTATAATATCTAGTTTTCAAAAGGACGACAAACAAATAAAAAGAGAATACCTGAATACTTTAGGGTGAGCAATAAATTCTGTTTTATTCGATTTCATTCCAAACCGTATTTATTTCCATGCATGTCGAATGTTATGTGATCGTTCAAATCTTTCGAAAGTTCTAAAATCTTAAATTCGTTGCTCTTATTTTTATGGATCACTCTATTTATAAAACAGTAGACAGTGAAAAAAGCACTTCAATTTTTATTTATATTGATATTCGAAATTTTATATTTCAGATGAAATATCTATAAAAAAAAATGGATGATCACTTTTTTTTCCAATACGTCTGTTATTCGCAGACATATAAAATATTTGATTTCCTTATGTTTGAACATAAAAAAAAACTATTTGACAAGTTTGAGCAATAATGAATCTATTGGCTTTTTTCTCATGAATTTTTGTGTTTTGAGTTTTCTTAATGCTTCACTTTTTATTATATTTTATAATAAAAATCGAAAAATATAAGAAAAACGTATATTTTTAATCGTTATGCTCATCATTTGGTTATCTCAAATTGTGTGATGTAGCTCAAATTGTCATGATTATCTAAAATAATCAATATTATTTAAGTGAACATTACTTTTCAAAGGAGAGAGGAATGTATATTCTTTAGTAAATGCATAATAACAACCTATTACTCAAATCTGACAGTAGATAAATGGTATCGTGGAGATTTATACTACATGTAATTAGTGTTTTGTTCTAAGTAGAATAGCCTGTTTACTTGAATCTGACAGAAAAATCTGTGTTATGGATAATGAGACATCAAGAAATTAGCGATTGTTTCTGCGACTTTCACAGGTCGAAACAATTACAGATGGAATATGGACTACACCATGGGTTGTTGCACCGTGATTGGTGATGAACCATGGTCTGAGAAAATGTCTACCCCCCCCTCCTCCCCTCCCACCCTTCATCTTGAGGGATCTTCTTAAAGGGAGGTGTTTGGAGAAGAAGGGTAGAGTGTTCTGCGACGAGTTTACAAGGAGTGGTGTTTTTCTCTTTTTTTCTTTCTAAAGTGACTGAATAGGCCCGAGTTTCCGTCTGTTTCCAAAGTGAGCCCCTTGTGGTTTCGTGTTTTACGCCTTATGATAATTCAGGTTTGCCACAGACCACATGTTTAAAATTCGTCGTAGACTCGAGAACTCTCAAAATCTCCGTTCTTGGAATGAAATGCACTTGTGAATCAAATTAAAATGTTTAATTTTCATTTTTTAATAAATTGTATTAACACGGAGTTCTGTATATATAATAATGCTTGTAGATAAAAATTAAAGTGTTCCCATGAATAAATGTCCCCATAAATGTTCCCATGAAATGTTATATATAAAATGCATTTCTAGAAATGATCTAAAAAGTACAATTCAAAAAGAATGTAATATTTTGAATTCAATTACTTCAAAAGGAGTCAAATCCATGCCATGAAAATTACAAGCTATTTTAAAGCTGAAAGATGCCCAACAAAGTATTAACTTAAATTATTAAATAAAATTTACAAAATTTATAGATTGTACGAATATATTTATACTGTAAAATAAACAGATAATTCAATTTTTTCGATAGACAGATAATAGACGATTTAAACGGATAATTCAAACTATTCGTTTGTTTAAATTAAAATAAAACGACTCATTTTAACGATTCATTTTTCGACTTGTGAACAATTAATTTGTTTTAATTAAAATGAAATATAAAATAAAGGGTTTTATATATATATATTAGTTCGTTAGTTAAAAATTTTAATTCAGGAATGGAAATTTCACGCGTATTTTAAATACGTATAAAATTATACGAATTTAAAATATGTCTGAAATATATGTTCTACATTCACTGTATATTTCAAACGCAATCCATTTTTTCAGTAATTTGCAGGTTATTTTAAAAAGTGGCATGTCGTTTCAAAGCTATTCAAAATAGAAAAATTATTTAAAAGAAAGTGATTTAATGAGAAGCAAATATTCATTGATTTGTTCGAATATAAAAAATATCCTATTTATTCTTAATACTCACAAAAAAATGATGATTCATTGAAGAAAACTTTTTTATTACTGAAATTAAAAAAACCTTTTAATATCAACAGCGTTAAATAAATTATTACAGACAACGTCCTCTTACTACTTTTTTTTATTATATTTAATGCGTCTACAGAAAGAAAGTTTTAAAATTATTTTTTACAAATGCATCTTTTATTTCATAATTTCTTTTTTTTTTTTTTCAGAAAAAGGTATTCTTGACAAGCAGCAAGAAATAAATATTCAATAAATGAAAGAAGAAAAGAGGAACATTTTGAATTAAATATTTATGAAATCTAAATCTCTACGTACGCGTCCAAATTAAGCATTTTTATTTTCACTAGTTATTCAATGAATAAAAGAAATTTTCTTCTGATATTTGATTCTACATTCTTTAGGAATGAAGAATAATTTCTTGAAATAAATTTTTTTTTAGTAGGAAAAAAATAATAAAGTGAGATACATTGTTCAAATATGAAAAATAATTAATCTCGTTCCTTTTTGTGACTGACATTATTGATCGTATAAAAAGAATTTTACGTAAAAAAAAAAAAATTAAATAAACAATATACTCATTATTTATTCTGGTAAAATGTCAGGATTTACGACGTTATTATATATTTAAATATAATTATATTTTTAAGCTCATTATTTTGATAATTTTTTGTATTGATACAATTAGAGAAACGAGCTTTCCACGTATAATTCTTATTGTTTTAATTAATGAAATGATTTAAAAAAGGATAATTTATAGCGTTTTATTATTTTATATAAATTATATGGTTTTATAAATCTTAATATAGAATATAAAACTTAATTTATTGCTTAATGCTATTGCTTTTCAGTCGTGATTAATACAGAATGTATGACTATGTAGCATGGATAGCATGGTATGTTTTTATTCCTTCTAAGATTATTGGGGAAGTATGACGTCTAGGCCTGTACTAGACCTATAAAGGCCTCAAGAGGAGGACCATTTTCAGGTTCATGGGAACACTTTATTTTTTATTTATAATCATTATACATATATATATATATATATATAGAGAGAGAGAGAGAGAGAGAGAGAGAAGAATACTAGGTTATTACAAAATTATTACTTACGAAAAAATTAAAATTAAAGATTTAAATTTGATTCACAAGTGCAGTTCACTCCAAAAACGGGATCTACGACGAATTTTAAACACATGATCTGTGACGGACCTTGAATTATCATAAGGCGGATATACGAAAGCGAAGGGGCTCACTTTGGAAACGAACGGAAACCTACGGCCTGTTCAGTCACTTTCTAAAACATAACACTCCTTGCCGACTCGTCGCAGAACTCTCCCCTTTCTCCAAAAACCTCCCTTTAAAAAATCAGTCAAGAAAGTTAGGACCAGCTTCCCTCAATTCTCATTGGAATAGACATTTTCTCAGCCCATGGTCTATCACCCATCACGATGCAACAACTCATGGTGTAGCCCATATCACGTCTGTAATTGTTTCGACCTGTCAAGGTCGAACAGACAATCGCTAATTTCATGAGGTCTCATTATACATGACACTGAATAACTGCTATCAGATTTGAGTGTTATTCGGTTATTATGCACTTGTTAAAGGCTGACTATACATTCCTTTCTTCTGGGAGCGAAATGATACAATTCCTCTCGTCGGAAAAATGCTACAACTAGATGCGAAAGCGGTAATTTTCCATTAATAGGACACCAATTGTAGTTAAGCTCAGAATTGCCAAATGTGGGGATTTGGTTATTTTACCAATTGTCTTCTATATAAGACACTTAAGTTTAAGTTTTTAATGCCTAAAGTTAGATTTTGAGGGATATTTGATTTTGGCGGGAAATGCTGATGTTTGCAGAAAGTAGTTGAGTTGAAATATTTCAGCCATAGGTTGGAGAACTCACCCACGAACACCACACACATACAATTAGAGACGGACAATATTTAACACAATTAAAGATATATAATTATAGATTCATGGAAAGATTTCACTCTTAAAGTTTAATATAATTAAATTTTGTCAAATCCATGAAAGAATAAATATACATTATTTTTTCAAAAAGACTAAAGTGGCCCCCATACCATTTTCCTCCTTTAAATTCCAACACCGTATGTTTATATTACTCGAATATTTATTTCATCATGCAAATAAACTAACATTTAAAATCAATTTTTCCCAAAATTATCGAGAAAAAAATTTCGAAAATTGGGCTCAGTTTCTTTCCGCCACTTTAAAATGTTTGGTAATTTAGCATCTATTTGTACAATTTATCGTTTTAATACGGTTGGAATTATCTTCTTTACTGGCGCAACATCCCCATGGTGGGTCAACGCGTCTGCCTAATGGCAGATTTCGAGACAGCACTTGTCTTTTGATGGGGTAGGGTTGTCATCCTACACCCAACGCTCTACAGTCATATTACACCGGGACCTACTTTTTAAAGTGGATTCCAAACCACTACGCACATTCATGGTACAACCGGGATTCGAACCCGAAACCTGTGGGCTGTGGCACCGAGGTCACAGCGATAGTCACTCGGCCATCAGGCCCTTTTGTAATTAACTAAAACAGTGTAAAGTAAAATAACACTGTTTTAGTTAATTA